>JXCR01098886.1:49002-73901 GCA_002079205.1 Phalaenopsis hybrid cultivar
AAAACGCTTTTGTACATTTTTCACCCATTTGTTCAACTGGGCTAAACAGATCTCTAGGTCGAGCAAGGTTGTAACCAGAGACTCTCTCTTCTCTTTTGAAAGGATCAGAGTGTCGTAGATGCTTAATTTTGCCGCAACTTCCTAAGATGAGCTAGCACGCTGTAATCCACTTTGTATAATCCTCCAATTTTCTTTTTGTTATGTGGTTCTTCCACTAGTGAAGGTGGAGGTAGCTCTTCTCGAGTTAATATTTATTTTTTTTATCTGTTGGAGCTATTCTTAAGGGTAATACTCTCCCACTCCTTAGGTTCACTTTTATAATTTCTTCGTCTTGGGATATCATTGTCGAATCTTATGGTGTTTCTTCTTTGTCAGAAAGATCTAGGTTGATGGCAAGTGGTGCATTGTGGCACTCGAGGATTGGTCCCTCACTCCCGTCGCTATCGTAAGCGGTATTGTCAATGTCTTATTGGATCTTATTAATGAGTTCATTCGACTCAAGTACGATTTGAGGATCATTTCAAGAATCGAGATCAATGTTAGATTGGTCATAATTGATTACGTTATCACCAGAAACAGTTAAAATTTAGTCGAAATCATGATCATTAAATTCATAGGACCCCGGAGGGGTAAAACGATAACCTTACAAAGTCAGGGATTCGAGGATTTTCTTCCCCGAATCTGAGACAACCAATCCAGTAGAGGCAGCCCCTATCCTACCCCTTGTGCTATCAATCTTCATGGTAGTGTTCTTCTTCTTCTTTGTCTTAGACGACGACGAATCTCCTGGTGAAATCTTCATCTCAGGCTCGGTAGGCTGAAGACTCTAAATAGACGCTTGTTTTGAAGTGCTTTGATTTTGGTTTAATATTTTCTTGGATGATTTGCTCTAGACTGTACTCCATCCATCTTTTCCATCATAGGGGTCAATCGGAGAGATTGGCTCAGCCAAAATCATATTTATGGAACCTTTTTCAGGTTCTTTTAAATATTCCTTCGGNTGAGCCAAACACGAGCTATTCACGAACAACGAGCCAAATTGACAACCCTACTTTGGAAGGACATTTTAATTTACATATATAAATATAAGTTTTAGAAAAATATGAAATCAAATTGACTCTATATTTTTCACAGTTTAAATGAAAGAGCGCTATACCTCAAACCCTGTATCTATCCCGAAGAATAACCTAAGACTTGAGGATGAGGCTCGATCAAATAAACTGAAAAATATATGACATCTATTTGATCTATAAAACCATTTATTTGCCGACAAGTTCCCCTATTTAATACAAAGAATTAAATAGGATTTATTTTAAGCTGGGTTTGGATAAGCTTCTTATAAGGGCTAGACCCTATAGTTAATTACATTTTAGACAACTGAAGTCACCTACGAAAACACTCGATAAAAATCAGGAAATATTATCTTCAAGGAATTCAAAAGGATAGGACTTTTCAACAAAATTGGATAAAAAGGTGTGAAATGAGAATGGCTCAAATTTGGAACANCTGGTCGACCTCTTCGAGTTTTTTTTGGATCTGGTAGTCTAAACTCAGTTTTCTTCATCAAACTTCTAAACATCATGGATATTACTTCATTTTTTAAGGAATACACTACTTTCGGTCGCTCTACCAAAGATATTCTCTTATTCTCTGTTCAAGATGATCCTCCTTGAGGCGGTCACTAGTTGGACTAGCTATTTTGTTTCTGAGCATGCTGTGATGAATATTGATGAGGATTTTTTGTATATATCTTCATTGGTTATTTTCCTTTATCAACAGTTGCCACAATTCCTAACTTCTTTTCAAATACCCTAGTTGCCTTGAATTTCTCGTGAGAATCCATATGTTTGATTTCTTCTTGAAGACTGTTGACTTTACCGAGTAGCTTCTCGAAGGATTTAATGGTGAGTCCTTTAAGCATGAAAGCTACTGGCCCATGAATGCTTTTGAGTAAAATCTCAATTGCGTGATGTTCCAGTAGTTGAGGTTCACATTTAATGCTAAGTTTTCTCTACCTCAAAATGTAATCCACCAAAGTCTCGTTGGGCTTCTGCTTTTCTATCATGAGTTATCCTATAGAAACATGGTGTTGCGCTCCAGTAAATCTCTTCACAAATAATTATTCCAACTCGGCGAATGTCTTCACTGATCCGTTGAGCAAATCGACATACAAATCAAAATCAATCCCTGACGGGCTGATGAAAAACTATTGGAAGAGTAAAGCCTCGTTACTTCTTGTGTTGTCACAACTGGCTACAAAATGTATTATGTGATGTCTGGGATTTCCAGTCCCATCAAATTATTTAAAGTTTTGGGACACAAAACCCTTAGGGAAGGTTAAGGCATTGAATTCTTCTAGGTAAGGTCTACCCTTTAAAACAAATGCACCACCCTTAGATTGGGTTAAGGCCTCCCGAACTTGCTCGACCATTTTCTTAAATTCCTTCTCTAGCATGGTGCTCGATGGAGAATCCTTATTTGGTTGATCATCCCTGTTTGCTGAGGCAACTTCTCTTCTTTCATATGTAATATGTATAATTTCTGATTGATTGACCTCTGGAGAGGCTAACTATGGGGGTTAAGATTTTCCTTGAATTGTGGTCATAGCAGCATGGCTACGGCGATCTCTTCTATCCTTTTCTCTAGTTGGTTGATTTTCTCATCCCTTAGGAGGATAGCCCTACGTAGCTCATCTATGGCATTCTCTTCGATGAGAGGTTGAGCCTCACANCCTTCTATAAGATTTATCTTGAGCCAATCCTTGAAGATGAAACATTCTTCTATAGTGTGTCCAAGTAATTTGTGATATGGACAATAATTTGGTTCATCCTTTTGGTCGACCTCTTCGAGTTTTTTTGGATCTGGTAGTTTGAACTCAGTTTTCTTCTTCGAACTTCTAAACATCATGGATATTACTTCATTGTTTAAGGAATACACTACTTTCGATCGCTCTACCAAAGATATTCTCTTATTCTCTGTTCAAGATGATCCTCCTTAAGGTGGTCACTGGTTGGACTAGCTATTTTGTTTCTGAGCATGCTGTGATGAATATTGACGAGGATTTTTTGTATATATCTTCATTGGTTATTTTCCTTTATCAACAGTTGCCACAATTCTTGACTTCTTTTCAAATACCCTGGTTGCATTGAATTTCTCATGAGAATCCATATGTTTGATTTCTTCTTGAAGACTGCTGACTTTACCGAGTAGCTTCTCGAAGGATTTAATGGTGATTCCTTTAAGCATGAAAGCTACTGACCCATGAATGCTTTTGAGTAAAATCTCAATTGCGTGATGTTCTAGTAGTTGAGGTTCACATTTAATGCTAAGTTTTCTCCACCTCAAAATGTAATCCACCAAAGTCTCGTTGGGCTTCTGCTTTTCTATCATGAGCTATCCTATAGAAACATGGTGTTGCGCTCCAGTAAATCTCCACAAAAAATTATTCCAACTCGGCGAATGTCTTCAATGATCCGTTGAGCAAATCGACATACAGATCGAAATCAATCCCTGACATACTGATGATAAACTATTGGAAGAGTAAAGCCTCGTTACTTCTTGTGTTGTCACAACTGGCTCGAAAATGTGTTATGTGATGTCTGGGATTTCTAGTCCCATCAAATTATTTAAATTTTGGGGACACAAAACCCTTAGGGAAGGTTAAGGCATTGAATTCTTCTGGGTAAGGTCTACCCTTTAAAACCAATGCACCACCCTTAGATTGGGTTAAGGCCTCCCGAACTTGCTCGACCATTTTCTTAAATTTCTTCTCTAGCATAGTGCTCGATGGAGAATCCTTCTTTGGTTGATCATCCCTGTTTGCTGGGGCAACTTCTCTTCTTTCATATGTAATATGTATAATTTTTTATTGATTGACCTCTAGAGAGGCTAACTATGGGGGTTAAGATTTTCCTTGAATTGTGGTCATAGTAGCATGTCTACGGCCATCTCTTCTATCCTTTTCTCTAGTTGGTTGATTTTCTCATCCCTTGGGAGGATAGCCCTACGTAGCTCATCTATGGCATTCTCTTCGACGAGAGGTTGAGCCTCACACGCAGATGTAGCGGCTCTGGTCTCGATAACATCAACATCCATGAAATCTTTTTTTGAGCTAATCATTATAGTCAAAATCTTCATCATCATTAATGGAGACTCCATTTTCCAGAGCCAACTCAAAAATCTCGACTCTGAGCTTTTCAAATTTTCCTTCAATTATTGATTTTTGAATTGCCTTGTGATCTGGAGGACCTTATTGGACCTCCTCCTCTTGTTCCTTCATCTCACTGGCAATTGCTGCGACAATGTCAGATACTTTGGACCCTGGCTTCATTCCATGCTCTTGCCAGGCGGGCTTATCGGACCGTGTCGGCATAGCGGCCTTGGGTACCCACACCTTTTTCATTGATGGTGATGTCTTGAGATGAAGTTTCTCAGCAGAAACATCAGTATGTCGAAGAGAAGTATGCTTCCCATGGTACAGATTGACTACAGTATTGGGTAATCTCTTCATCTTTTCTTTTGGGACTTTAGGAATATCATTGAGGTGGGTGATTGGTAGAATTATTGGACCCAGTCAGGACTTAATCGGTTGACAACCTGCAAGTCTAGTAACGATAGAATCAGTGGTAACAATAGCGGTATCAACTCTGCTCCCGAAACAGAACCAGACGAGAATGCGAGCGAGCAGGTTTTTAGTTAACTTTTGAGATCGTTTCGTAAATCTGACATCCTTTAGAATTTCTTTCTTCATGAGATGGGGTACTGCATGTCCCACTCATTTAAGTAGTTCCCTAACAGAACAACCTTCCTTGGCAGCTAGCCTTTTTAAAACTGAACTGACTCGGGTGATAGGAGTGGACTTCTTTCTCTCCTCACCATACCCATGAAGTAATGGTAAAGTAGCAACAATTTTCTGGATCGTCTCGCACCCATTGGTACCCATTAAAGGATGGAATCTACTTCCTCGCAAGAGTGGATAGGTCTCCGACAATGCTGGCTCATCCTGGTGAGGATCTTTCTCAATAGGTATCTCCCTAGGAGCCTGAGCTTTAGTACCCCTCCGAACCCTCCCATTACCGTTTCTCTTTTGGGTTTGAGTTAGTGATATTGTCCTTGAACTTGATCTTATTTCAAACTCTAACGGCGGGACGACCAATCCTTCAGTCGGGTCTTCAAAGATCATAACTTATTTTATCTTAGCATCAGCGGGAATAGCAGGCTAGGTATGTGTCGTGGTGGCAGTAGTCTTGACCTTCTTGTAAGAAGGAAAATCTTGAGGGCAGTTCAATTTAAACTCAGCAGACGGTTCTTGAACCTTTGGAGTGACGAATTTCATTATGACGAACGGGGCTTTCCCAAGAATGACCTCAAGATCTTCAAATCTTGCTCCAAACTTGATGGTGGGAGTGACATTACGGGCATCGCGGCTTGTCGGCTGGTTGTAGGAAAAAGTGAGCATTGGGTACACCATTGCAACAGATTTGAAAAGAGAAAGCTCTGGGGTTAGCTATTTGGCCAATACCTCATAATCTTAGTGCGAGCACGACAAATTAACAGAGGTCAATCTGTAGACCGAATATGTCTTTATTTAGTTTGTTGGGATTTTAAAAATTTTTAGTAAAAGTAGCTTAAATGTAGAAAAATTTAATTACAAGAAAAATTTAAAGTGCGAGCAGCATGACGCAATCTGATTTAACTTGCAAAATAGCAAATCAAAGTCGAAAAGGAGATGTGAAGTGTTTAGGACCCAGTGCAAGACCAACGTAACAACGCACAATGCCCAGGTGGAACTAATCCACCAACACACCTATTGGGGGTCTGACTCCACACGAAGATTAAAAAGTTCTAATAAACTCTTGAACATCTCTGTTCAAAGGTGGTTGCACAGACGGTCCTGAAGTCCAAAGAGTTGACCGTACTTTCTCAAGATAGAAATGGGTAAGTTATGTCAACGAAAGAAGAGT
Source organism: Phalaenopsis hybrid cultivar (assembly GCA_002079205.1). Taxonomy (NCBI): domain Eukaryota; kingdom Viridiplantae; phylum Streptophyta; class Magnoliopsida; order Asparagales; family Orchidaceae; genus Phalaenopsis; species Phalaenopsis hybrid cultivar. The sequence continues at coordinate 54,966 of JXCR01098886.1, forward strand.
AATTTGGTTCATGAGGGACATGAACTCATTACCGATATGTGAAGATAGGAGTTCCTGATTTAAATGGAAAAGAAGCTCATCCCCAACAGAGTCGCCAGAAGTTGTCGGCACTAAAAAGTTTAGGAGTTACCCGTTGGAAACTGTCGGACACCGGAATCGAAATCGCATCACCTACTTCGGAAGGACATTTTAATTTACATATATAAATATAAGTTTTAGAAAAATATGAAATCAAATTGACCCTATATTTTTCACAGTTTAAATGAAAGAACGCTATACCTCAAACCCTGTATCTATCCCGAAAGATAACCCAAGACTTGAGGATGAGGCTCGATCAAATAAACTGAAAAATATATGACATCTGTTTAATCTATAAAACCATTTATTTGCCGACAAGTTCCCCTATTTAATACAAAGAATTAAATAGGATTTATTTTAAGCTGGGTTTGGATAAGCTTCTTATAAGGGCTAGACCCTATAGTTAATTACATTTTAGACAACCGAAGTCACCTAAGAAAACACTCGATAAAAATCAGGAAATATTATCTTCAAGGAGTTCAAAAGGATAGGACTTTTCAACAAAATTGGATAAAAAGGTGTGAAATGAGAATGGCTCAAATTTGGAACATTTTTATTGTAGAATCCAAAGGAGGAAGAGATAGGGGATGTCATAGATCCAGAGGAGAACCTCGGTGACTTCCCAGTCTATCTTATTATTTGGCTTTAGTTTTGAAGAGAAACTATTTGAATATTTCATCCTTCCAATTTTATTAGTTATTGCTTACATTTGTGTGAAACAATCACATAAATAGCCTGAATATGTGAGGAATTAGGTCGTGGAAAACGACAACATCAGAATCCTAAGACGGGCTAAGGCTTAGGTTGTACAACAGATCTGTACTAAGGCCTAAAGATGAGCTGTACAAAGAAAACAGCCTCGAAGTCCTATGACTTTGGTTGTTTAATTCTAAGGAAGGAATAGTTTAGCTAAGGCAGGTTTTGCTGTTGAAGATGGTCATGATGCCCGCCATGCTAGCTCCAAGCTCCTTGTCATAGCGAGTTTAAGTTCTCTAAAGTGTCAGATTATAATGTCAAATTATATGGCCTTATGGTTGTAGTTCTGTAAATGTTATTGGGCAGATGGCCCTATGAATAGACCTTCCAAAATTTCTTTGGATTTTTCTAAGCATTTATGATTAATTTATGTAAATAAAAGATAAAAACTTAAAAAATATGGATCTCTGTCTAGAATTCCTCTCTAACCTTGGAAAAGTCAGAGAATATCCCCCATGATAGAGGCAACAACATGCCAAGTTTAATTTTATTTTTGTGCACTATGGAGGTGTGGAGAGTTTTTTCCTGTCTCCGACAAGGATTTCAGCTCAAAAACTAAACTCCGACAAGGGGAATTAGAGCAAGGAAGTGGTTAGGTTGCACTGAGGAGGTCTCAAAGAGACTATGGGAGAAATTTAGAGGTGTCTCCTTGAGAAAATTTTAGCACTTCTCCATTGTGCATGGAGGTGAGCTTTAAATAAAATGGCCTAGGTTAGCTGCCAAGGCCAACTGGGGGTGGAAAATATTGCTTATGTGGAGGGCTGAGAAGTTCTAAAGAGCAGTTGAGCTTATTTGGCCTCTCAGATTGATTGGGTTGAATTTAAGGGTGGTTGCTCAAGGTTTTGCCATTTTTCGGCCACCAAGGTGGTTGGCCGACCAAGGAGTGGTCACCTTCTAGCTCAGGAAGGTCAGGGGGTGGCTAATGATGGTTAACTCCCTATGGTAAGTGATGATGGTGGAGATATTTCAAGTTAAGTCCAAAAATGGGTTAAAATCCCTTAATTTGGAGACTCATTAGTCCATAGCATGCTTTGGTGGATTTAGAGTGGTTTATCCTGGTCCTTAGGAGGATCTTAGTGGTTGTGGTATCATTATCTCGGTCGCCTAGACATGGCTAAGTCAATTTGGTTAAAGGGTTCAATTTGGGTCAAAATGGGGTTTAAGTTAGGCTAGCCATGTCAATTGGCTCAATTGATTGATAAATTTGATGTAGATGATTGTAATGAACAGTTTAGAAAATATTTGGAGTGATTTTGAGTTGTTTTGCGGGTTCTATTTGGAGGATTTTGATAATTTGGTCGATTTGGGCATGTTGGGCTAGACTTGGGTCTAGATTATGCTAGGCTAGGGTAAGTCCAAACTTATTGTTTAAAATGGTCAATAGGAACATCATGAAGACTTTTTAACTTAAATTGGGTACCAATTTTGGGTCTAAGGTAATCAATTTGGTGGGATTTTGAGGTATAGCCAATTTAGGGCAAAATTGGGGCTTTTGGACTTAGGTCAAAATTAAATGAAATTGATGCCTCATCAAGGCCAATTGAAGGTCAAGTTTGTTGTGTAGGATTTTTATGAAGAGTTTTTAACATAAATTGTTGCAAATTGAGTAGGTTATGGTGTTCAATTTGGTGGGATTAAGTTATGTAGCCAAAATTGGGGGTTTGACTTATATCAAAATTGGGCTTAAAGCATGGGCCAATTAAGCTTGTATTTGGTTTAAATTAGTCATATGAAAGGTGAATTTAAGTTTAAGATTGATATTGATGAAAATTGGGCCCAAATTGATGGACATTTGAGGTGAATTTGGGGAAATTGGGCCTTTAAAGGCAATTTGGAGGTTTTGGTCAAAATTGTCAAATTGGCCAAATTAGTTTCAATTGAAGGATCCAAATTGGTTTTGAAGACATTTGGAGTGATATTAGATGTTTTGGGAAAGTTTAGGGTGCCAAAGTTATTTTTTAAATTTTGGCAATTTGGGGGTATTTTGGTAATTTTTGTAATTTTGGGTGGTTTTGTGCAATTTGGGTATTTTCAAGAGATTTGAAATGATTTTTGAACAAGTTTGGATATTTTTGTGTATTTGAGGACTTTGATCAAATTTGGGANCGTGTGAAACAATCACATAAATAGCCTGAATATGTGAGGATTTAGGTCGTGGAAAATGACAACATCAGAATCCTAAGACGAGCTAAGGCTTAGGTTGTACAACAAATCCGTACTAAGGCCTAAAGATGAGCTGTAAAAAGAAAACAGCCTCAAAATCCTATGACTTTGGTTGTTTAATTCTAAAGAAGGAATGGTTTAGCTGAGGAAGGCAAGATTTGTTGTTGAAGATGGTCATGGTGCCCACCATGCTAGCTCCAAGCTCCTCGTCATAGCGAGTTTAAGCTCTCTAAAGTGTCAGATTATAATGTCAAATTATATGGCCCTATGGTTGTAGTTCTGTAAATGTTATTGGGCAGATGGCCCTATGAATACACCTTCCAAAATTTCTTTGGATTTTTCTAAGCATTTATGATTAATTTATGCAAATAAAATATAAAAACTTAAAAAATATGGATCTCTGTCTAAAATTCTTCTCTAACCTTGGAAAAGTTAGAGAATATCCCCCATGATAGAGGTAACAACATGCCAAAATATCAAGACATGGTGAAATGTCTACATGCATGGAGAGTTAAAAGACTGAAAATCATATTTAATTAATTAAAAATAAAACATGCATCAAATAAACTTCAAACTATTTCAACATTTTTCTCCTCTATTCACTAAGCAGGAGGGTATTTTTATTTTATTTTTTTTATTTTTCTATGTAAAGATATGAATTTTTAAAGATCAGGCATTTAAACAAATCAGAAAATACCCTATTTTTCTTGACTGGATCCTAGGCAGCTCCAAACAACAACACGATGTGCTCCCATTCACTGCTCTTTTCACCCTAGCATGCCATGTGGCTAGTAGTTCACACACCAAGAGTTCGTCTGGCTAGATCTCGTCCGTTGACGAAATAAACGCGTGATCGGACGTCTCCCTATCATAGTCCCCAAGTGACCTAACCCGAGAACCATCCAGACTAAAACCTTAAGATCTCCCTCTAGACTCAACTAAATGACCTTGGGTTTGATATTATGGACTCGACTAAGTGTGAAGAACATATCCATACGATAAACATGTCATTAAACTAGCCCTATTCACATGGAAAATCAAAATAAGCTCGGGAAGAGGGGAATTTCAATACCTTTGCTCTGAGAAGAGAAGTTTAAATCAGAGGTGTTTGGTAAGTCATGTAGGTCTAAGAGGGTTAACTATTGAGCCTCTGGTTTTGGTGAAATGTCTAGACCCAAATTCGATCAAAGCCAATTTTGGGTCTTGATCAAAGTCTAGTGTAGAGGCTCTCTGTGAGGGGGTTTTGATGGGGCTTTGTCTTCTTTCACTATGGTGAAGGTGTGGGTGAGTTTAATTTGATTTTTGTGCACTATGGAGGTGTGGAAAGTTTTGTTCTGTCTCCGGCAAGGATTTCAGCTCAAAAATTGAACTCCGACAAGGGGAATTAGAGCAAGGAATTGGTTAGGTTGCACTGAGGAGGTCTCAAAGAGACTATGGGAGCAATTTAGAGGTGTCTCCTTGAGAAAATCTTAGCACTTCTCCATTGTCCATGGAGGTGAGCTTTAAATAAAATGGCCTAGGTTAGCTGCCAAGGCCAACTGGGGTGGAAAATATTGCTTATGTGGAGGGCTGAGAAGTTCTAAAGAGCAGTTGAGCTTATTTGGCCTCTAAGATTGATTGGGTTGAATTTATGGGTGGTTGCTCAAGGTTTTGCCATTTTTCGGCCACCAAGGTGGTTGGCCGACCAGGGAGTGGTCACCTTCTAGCTCAGGAAGGTCAGGGGGTGGCTAATGATGGTATCTCCCTATGGTAAGTGATGATGGTGGAAATATTTCAAGTTAAGTCCAAAAATGGGTTAAAATCCCTTAATTTGGAGACTCATTGGTCCATAGCATGCTTTGGTGGATTTAGAGTGGTTTAGCCTGGTCCTTAGGAGGATCTTAGTGGCTGTGGTATCATTATCTTGGTCGCCTAGACATGGCTATGTCAAATTTGGTTAAAGGGTTCAATTTGGGTCACAATGGGGTTTAAGTTAGGCTAGCCATGTCAATTGGCCCAATTGATTAATAAGTTTGATTTAGATGATTGTAATGAACAGTTTAGAAAATATTTGGAGTGATTTTGAGTTGTTTTGAGGGTTCTATTTGGAGGATTTTGATAGTTTGGTCAATTTGGGCATGCTGGGCTAGACTTGGGTCTAGATTATGCTAGGCTAGGGTAAGTCCAAATTTATTGTTTAAAATGGTCAATAGGAACATCATGAAGATTTTTTAACTTAAATTGGGTACCAATTTTGGGTCTAAGGTAATCAATTTGTTGGGATTTTGAGGTATAGCCAATTTAGGGAAAAATTGGGGCTTTTGGACTTAGGTCAAAATTAAATGAAATTGATGCCTCATCAAGGCCAATTGAAGGTCAAGTTTGTTGTGTAGGATTTTTATGAAGATTTGTTAACATAAATTGTTGCAAATTGAGTAGGTTATAGGGTTCAATTTGGTGGGATTAAGTTATGTAGCCAAAATTGGGGGTTTGACTTATATTAAAATTGGGCTTAAAGAATGGGCCAATTAAGCTTGTATTTGGTTTAAATTAGTCATATGAAAGGTGAATTTAAGTTTAGGATTGATATTGATGAAAATTGGGCCCAAATTGATGGACATTTGAGGTGAATTTGGGGAAATAGGGCCTTTAAAGGCAATTTGGAGGTTTTGGTCAAAATTGTCAAATTGGCCAAATTAGGTTCAATTGAAGGATCCAAATTGGTTTTGAAGACATTTGAAGTGATATTAGATGTTTTGGAAAAGTTTGGGGTGCCAAAGTTATTTTTTAAATTTTGGCAACTTGGGGTTATTTTGGTAATTTTTGTAATTTTGGGTGGTTTTGGGCAATTTGGGTATTTTTAAGAGATTTGAAATGATTTTTGAACAAGTTTGGATATTTTTGTGTATTTGAGGACTTTGATCAAATTTGGGATTCAGGGGTGTTTAGGTAATTTGGGTAGGTTTGGGGGTGAAATGTCAAATTGGGTATTTTGGTAGGGTTGGGGTAACAACCACCCTACATGAGCTATGGACCAATGGAATCCTTATTTGGGTCCTCTATGTACTAGTCTTAGCTAAACCTTAGCTTAGGGCTACTAGGTTTAGGGGATCAACTACATGAGTCTCTCAAAGGATCAAGGGATCAAAGTCAACAAATATTGGGTTTAGGGTTGTGAGGGATTGTGAGTGAGANCTAGCTTAGGGCTACTAGGTTTAGGGGATCATCTACATGAGTCTCTCAAAGGATCAAGGGATCAAAGTCAACAAATATTGGGTTTAGGGTTATGAGGGATTGTGAGTGAGAGTGAGTGAATTAGCTCCAGCACCCAGGGTCTACCCTAAGGGCAAGCAGTCCTATGGGAAATCACCTTGAGCTCCCTTATATTGACCCCACCTACTGAGTGCTAGAGGTTATGACCAATATGTTCACTTCAAGTTGAGCAAGGAAGAGTGTAGAATTTCTAATGGTGAGGGTTCCTTTTCTAGTTTTCTAAGAATAGTTAACAGGAAAGTCTTATGGTTAGACCCTAGGCAACTATAGAGGAAAAACTAAACCTAAAACAAAAGTGAGGTCAACAAGCTCTTATCACACACAAAACTCCAATGCATATTTTTTTGGCAAAATTAAAATCAGAAACATGTAAATCAAATTGATGCTTGAAAATTGAAGTCTCAATTTCCCAGCTTTTGATTGAGGATACATCTGCTAATCCCTAATGAGAATTCTGAGCTTTTGATCTCGTGTCGTGTGTGGTTAGTTGTTTGTTCAATGGAAATACATGCAGTGTGTCTGTTTTGCACACCACATCTATTGAGGGCTCATTTGTTGACCTCATCTTTGATAGGGTCATCTTTTTCTTAGAAGCTTAGGATCTAGCCATAGTACTTTCTTGTTTACTATCCTAGAAGATTAGTGATGGTGCACTCACCCTAAAAAAATTGTAACCACTTCTTTACTCTTTTTGAATTTTCACATGTTTTGTTTTGGCCTATAACACTTAGAAGGTTGGAACCAGCATGAGAAAACACAAATTGAGTCTTTATAGGAATGTGAAGCCTTAGAAGCGCCCTTTTTAACCATGGGCGGCTCATGTTTGATTTTACACACACCTACACATACACCAAAACCCTAAAATCACTTACACTTGACAAGCTTCCTTGCTCCTTTTGGAAGCTCACGTGGGTGGACCCAAGCCCTTAACCTTCAGCTAAAATGGTTAGGACCAACATGTTGAGCATCCAAAATGAGTTCTCAATTAGTGTCTTATGTTTCAAAGATGGTTATTCATGAGATGCATGACCAACACCCTAAACCCTAATCCCATTGACCACAATTGCACCTAAATCCAACAAAATTGACCAAAATTCCCAAATTGCCCCTAAATGCATAAAGACCCCAAATCACTCCCAATTTTCACCAAATCCATGTCCAATACTCCCAGCATCAAGTTCAAACCCAATTTCCAAACCTAAAGTCTAAATTCAAGCCAATTCAAATCAATCCTAAAATCAATTTCCACCAAAATCCCACAAAGTCCAAATTCACCTCATGCAAATTTCCACTAAATTGAACCCCATGAATTAAATTGGACTTCTCCATATTGTTTCCTAAATGTCATCATCATGAATTCAAAACTTGATAAGAATTTCATGTCATTAATGTTCAAAACTATGAAAATTAAATCGAAAGCCCAAATTGACTCCTCATACAAAAATTCAAAAGCCCATAAATTGATCCTAATTTTCAACATAACTGAAGCCCACATGACAAATTTTCATCTCGCCGTCCTTTAAATTAAAACCATGTTCCATGTTCATGCATCATGCATACATGCTTCAAATAATTCATTTTGGGTCTTATGGCCTTCTCCCAACAAAATTTGAAAAAACCCCACGTGTCTTTCTCATGAAAAACACCCATGGCCTCATGCATGACATGAAGCCACCCATGGAACCATCCATGAGCCTCATATGGCCTATTCATACCAAGTATGACAAAAGGAGGGGTTTCTTTCTCCTCCCACCAAGCCTCTTACCCAAACCCTAATCTAACCAAATTCTCCTTCCCTATGCCAAATCAATCACCCAAAGCCCTAGGAAGGACCATAACCCATTTTCATTAAGTTGAACCATGGTTAATCCAACATAACCCAACCCATGACTCATTTTGGGGAAAATTGGAACTACTTATGCTTGGAACAAATTTACTCAACATATCCCCACACCTGACCTCCCACAGTGTGGACGTGACTTCCCATTGCCAACCAGCCACCTCAACTACCAGAAAATGGCAAAAATGAGAGACCTCAATAGGGCAAAATCCAAAATTAAACTCACCTGAGCTGGCTCACTGCTATTGGCCTATAACTCTCTTCTTCCCTCTACCAAAGCTTTTTCTTGGCCACCATGGTCTGCCCTGTTAGCATCCGTGGCCCTGCCTAGAAAGCCACCCCCTCCTCATGGCCAAAGGAGGCACACACTAGCTTTGACGAAGCCCTGCTAAAATCACTCCAGACCTCCCTGCAGCCTTCTTAAGCACACTCCAACAATTTTCAGGACATCTCCCCCACTGCCCGGCCTTTATTTTGAGCTCAAAATCCTAGGCATTTCACGACCATACCAAAAACCTCTACCAAATCTTTGATTAAGCTCTTCAAAAGCTTTCCCCAACACACGAGGAAGTTCCCTATCAAAATTGGTCCTTCTTGAGCCCTCTAACCTAGTCCAAGACCAAACCTTAACCACCCCTTGATCAAAATCCTACAAGGGCTTCACCTCAGCTCAAATTGACGGTTCAAGGAGGTTCGCCAACTCACAACAATTATCAAGAATAAATCCAATCAATGCTACACCTCTTGGACAAAAGTATGGACAAAAATCCCAAATCCAAGCTCGGTTTGGGCTTTTGTGAAAGAAATATTAAATTCATACGCATGTAACCTTATAGATGTATTTGTCTCAATTAGATGAACTTATAGAATCAAATCACTGTCATTTGTTAAGTATCAAGTGAGATCTAGAAGTTTTTGTGCAGACAGCTCTTATTTCAAGTCTGATGAGGACGATGAACAGATGTCGTCCCTTTTCGCATGTATTGGATGGACGATCGTATTGAAGCGGAACAGAGCAATGATGTATAATGCACGGGACGTGCGGCTGCTAGCATGGATGGTGGTGGAGAATCATGGCTTAATGTGTGGGGCTTCAATGATTCCGAGAAGGGATGTGGCGTCGACATGTATAAGTGAGACAATAGGGAATTTTTTATTTAAAATAATTCAAAAATTTTTTAAAATCATATCTTTGTCTAAAAAAATCATAAAAAGAAAATAAAAAATACCCCTGTGCTCAGTAAATAGAGGGGAATTTGATGAATAAAAAATCAAAAACATTTGTCATATATTTTATTTTAAATTAATTAAATACTCTAGAGAGTAATTAAATCATAATTAATAAAATAATTATCCAAATGAATTGAAATTTTGTGGGCTTGTTCCCATTGATATGGGACACCTTCTCTAATTTTTTTAGGGTCAGAGGGTCTCTCCATGATTAGAACCCTAATTTTCTAAGAGATTTGATAATATTCTAATTACAAAAATCATAAAAATAAAAATAAAGGACTAAAAATTATGAAATCTTGTTAGGTAAGTTCAATGAGGTCAAAGAATCTTAGAAAAAATAAAAGTCATGTTTTAAAAATTTTAAACATATTTTCTCACTTTAAATTAATTAAAAATACCAAAATTCAGAAAAATATATATTAATTAAGAAAATCATAAAATTTACCAAAATGAAGGAAATGGTGTTCTAAGGTCTTTATAAAAATTTGAAAGATCATTTGAGCATCAAAATGTTTTTTTAAGTAAATAAGAATTTTGGCTTAAAGTAATAATATAAAATAAAAGAAAAAACAGAAAATTTTGAAATTTAGTTTGGAGTGTTTCTTGTGACAAGAGGAACCTCTGACTTAATTGAACCTTCTATATTTTTTTAGGGATAGAAAAACACATTTTGCTTAATTAAATGTCCATTTTTTATCTAAAATAATCATTAAAATTAAATAAAAAAATCAAAAAATTTAGAATTCTTCTCTGATGTTTTAATTGGCCCATGAGTGGGGTAACACCAAAGTCATAAATTCATTTAAGTTAAATTGGATGAATTATGAAGTGAAGAACCCTATTAGTAAAAGGTAATCAAGGAATTTTTTGCCTTAATCAAAATTTAGGTACTTTCATAAGGGTGAAGGGTAACTTTGATCATAATAAACTCTCTTGGATGTTTAAAAATTAAGGAATAAAAGGTAGAAATCAATTCATACCATTCTCTATAAAAGGGTAAATTTGTAATTCTCTAAATTGTTGAAATNCTAAGTGAACCTTCTATATTTTTTTAGGGATAGAAAAACATGTTTTTCTTAATTAAATGTCCATTTTTTTAACTAAAATAATCATTAAAATTAAATAAAAAAATCAAAAAAATTTAGATTTCTTCTCTGATGTTTTAATTAGCCCATGAGTGGGGTATCACCAAAGTCTTAAATTCATTTAAGTTAAATTGGATGAATTATGAAGTGAAGAACCCTATTAGTAAAAGGTAATCAAGGAATTTTTTGCCTTAATCAAAATTTAGGTACTGTCATAAGGGTAAAGGGTAACTTTGATCATAATAAACTCTCTTGGATGTTTAAAAATTAAGGAATAAAAGATAGAAATCAATTCATACCATTCTCTATGAAAGGGTAAATTTTTAATTCTCTAAATTGTTGAAATTTAGAAGTTAATTGAAGCCTGATGATTCTAATGTGAGAGGCTTGAATTGGGAAGAATGATAACTCACCAATGTAAGCCTCAAATCAATGAAAATATCTTTTTTCTTAGAATCACTTTCATCCAATCCAATATTCTCAAATTATAAGTCTACCCTTTAGACTTTTATGAGCTTATTAGTGAACTAGGTTTGATCTGGAAATCTCTTAATAAGGTTAGAAAAGAGATAAGATCAACCGTAAGTTTCTCTTAAAAAATACTAAAAGCTTAAGTTTAGGAGTGGTTGTGAATTCCATATTAACCTAACTTACTCCTAAGGGTGTGTACCCACATAATTCATCAACCATGACGTTAAATGACTAGTTGTNAAAATATCTTTTTTCTTAGAATCACTTTCATCCAATCCAATATTCTCAAATTATAAGTCTACCCTTTAGACTTTTATGAGCTTATTAGTGAACTAGGTTTGATCTGGAAATCTTTTAATAAGGTTAGAAAAGAGATAAGATCAACCGTAAGTTTCTCTTAAAAATACTAAAAGCTTAAGTTTAGGAGTGGTTGTGAATTCCCTATTAACCTAACTTACTCCTAAGGGTGTGTACCCACATAATTCATCAACCATGACGTTAAATGACTAGTTGTNCTCACCTTGAGCTCCCTTATATTGACCCGACCTACTGAGTGCTAGAGGTTATGACCAATATGTGAAACTTCAAGTTGAGCAAGGAGGAGTGTAGAATTTCTAATGGTGAGGGTTCCTTTTCTAGTTTTCTAAGAATAGTTAACAGGAAAGTCTTATGGCTAGACCCTAGGCAACTAAAGAGGAAAAACTAAACCTGAACCAAAAGTGAGGTCAACAAGCTCTTATCACACACAAAACTCCAATGCATATTTTTTTTGGCAAAATTAAAATCAGAAACATGTAAATTAAATTGATGCTTGAAAATTGAAGTCTCAAATTCCCAGCTTTTGATTGAGGATACATCTGCTAATCCCTAATGAGAATTCTGAGCTTTTGATCTCGTGTCGTGTGTGGTTAGTTGTTTGTTCAATGGAAATACATGCAGTGTGTCTGTTTTGCACACCACATCTATTGAGGGCTCATTTGTTGACCTCATCTTTGATAAGGTCATCTTTTTTTCTTAGAAGCTTAGGATCTAGCCATAGGATTTTCCTGTTTACTATCCTAGAAGATTAGTGATGGTGCACTCACCCTAAAAAAATTGTAACCACTTCTTTACTCTTTTTGAATTTTCACATGTTTTGTTTTGGCCTATAACACTTAGAAGGTTGGAACCAGCATGAGAAAACACAAATTGAGTCTTTATAGGAATGTGAAGCCTTAGAAGCGCCCTTTTTAACCATGGGCGGCTCATGTTTGATTTTACACACACCTACACATACACCAAAACCCTAAAATCACTTACACTTGACAAGCTTCCTTGCTCCTTTTGGAAGCTCACGTGGGTGGACCCAAGCCCTTAACCTTCAGCTAAAATGGTTAGGACCAACATGTTGAGCATCCAAAATGAGTTCTCAATTAGTGTCTTATGTTTCAAAGATGGTTATTCATGAGATGCATGACCAACACCCTAAACCCTAATCCCATTGACCACAATTGCACCTAAATCCAACAAAATTGACCAAAATTCCCAAATTGCCCCTAAATGCATAAAGACCCCAAATCACTCCCAATTTTCACCAAATCCATGTCCAATACTCCCAGCATCAAGTTCAAACCCAATTTCCAAACCTAAAGTCTAAATTCAAGCCAATTCAAATCAATCCTAAAATCAATTTCCACCAAAATCCCACAAAGTCCAAATTCACCTCATGCCAATTTCCACTAAATTGAACCCCATGAATTAAATTGGACTTCTCCATATTGTTTCCTAAACGTCATCATCATGAATTCAAAAATTGATAAGAATTTCACATCATTAATGTTCAAAACTATGAAAATTAAATCGAAAGCCCAAATTGACTCCTCATACAAAAATTCAAAAGCCCATAAATTGATCCTAATTTTCAACATAACTGAAGCCCACATGAAAAATTTTCATCTCACCATCCTTTAAATTAAAACCATGTGCCATGTTCATGCATCATGCATCCATGCTTCAAATAATTCATTTTGGGTCTTATGGCCTTCTCCCAACAAAATTTGAAAAAACCCCACGTGTCTTTCTCATGAAAAACACCCATGGCCTCATGCATGACATGAAGCCACCCATGGAACCATCCATGAGCCTCATATGGCCTATTCATACCAAGTATGACAAAAGGAGGGGTTTCTTTCTCCTCCCACCAAGCCTCTTACCCAAACCCTAATCTAACCAAATTCTCCTTCCCTATGCCAAATCAATCACCCAAAGCCCTAGGAGGGTTGACCCAACCACTCAGCCACCTCAGGAAGGACCATAACCCATTTTCATTAAGTTGAACCATGGTTAATCCAACTTAGCCCAACCCATGACTCATTTTGGGGAAAATTGGAACTACTTATGCTTGGAACAAATTTACTCAACATATCCCCACACCTGACCTCCCACAGTGTGGACGTGACTTCCCTTTTCCAACCAGCCACCTCAACTACCAGAAAATGGCAAAAATGAGAGACCTCAATAGAGCAAAATCCAAAATTAAACTCACCTGAGCTGGCTCACTGCTATTGGCCTATAACTCTCTTCTTCCCTCTACCAATGCTTTTTCTTGGCCACCATGGTCTGCCCTATTAGCAGCCATGGCCCTGCCTAGAAAGCCACCACCTCCTCATGGCCAAAGGAGGTACACACTAGCTTTGCCGAAGCCCTGCTAAAATCACTCCAGACCTCCCTGCAGCCTTCTTAAGCACACTCCAACCATTTTCAGGACATCTCCCCCACTGCCCGGCCTTTATTTTGAGCTCAAAATCCTAGGCATTTCACGACCATACCAAAAACCTCTACCAAATCTTAGATTAAGCTCTTCAAAAGCTTTCCCCAGTACACGAGGAAGTTCCCTATCAAAATTGGTCCTTCTTGAGCCCTCTAACCTAGTTCAAGACCAAACCTTAACCACCCCTTGATCAAAATCCTACAAGGGCTTCACCTCAGCTCAAATTGACGGTTCANAACTTGGGATTACTATGATTTGTTCAAGAAAATCATCCAAAAAATACAACAACCACCAAAGTCAAACTAAATGAACATAGAATTCTTATGGACCTACCAAGATATAACCTGGGGCTCATTAAATAAACTACATCAATAGAAATATGCTACACTACTTAAACTACCTTAAAAACCCAACGTTCAAGGGTATGGGCTTCGGATAAAGTGTCTAAACCATTTTGAGCAACTGGGGATATTTATTTTTGCCACATATGGATCATCAAACTAGTGTAAGCCTGAGGTCTGTGTGGCTAGGGCAATGACGACATTACTTATGTGTGCTCAAATGATGGATAAGAAGTGGGAATATTAGAATAATATCTCCTACCTCAAGGACCTTCAATGAGAGGAGAGGATAAGGACTGATGATACTATTCACCGACTCTTGATGGGATTGTTGCCCCCAATACTCTTAGGTTGCTAGTAGTCCTAGCTTGATTAGAGTGATTAGCGTGTAGACTACAATACTTTATCAAATATTTACAAAAATAAAGAAATAAGATTTCTTTTGCTTATTAAAGTTAACTTTGTACAACAATTTAAGCAACAACTTTTGCATCAAAATTAAAAGAATTTTGTTGAAAACTTATAAAGGTCCACGGTTAGTCACTTGGATCAAGGTTAATGACTGCCCTCTGCAGGTCGTCAGACAGGTAGCTCTTGTTCAAGGTTGGGAAGCACACAGTCCAGCTCTGAGCCCTTACCTTCACTGATTTCTTACACTTAGTCACGGTCTTCCATATGTAACTATGGATTATGCTTTACCTTTTTGTATTTTTTCTATGACTTATTTATTCAAAGTCACAGTCACTCCTCCTTGTTTAAGAACACAGTGAATTGGACTAACCCATGCACTATCTGAAATAGGGTAGATAATTCCAGCATCTAACCACTTTAGAATTTCTTTCTTAACAACTTCTTTCATAATAGGATTCAATCTCCTTTGAGGATCAGCCCTAGGTTTGTACTTCTCTTCCATATGAATTCTATGCATACAAATTGAATGTTTGATTCCTTTTATATCAGTAATTGTCCATCCAAAGGTTTTTTTATAACTCTTTAAAATTTTCATCACTCTTTTCTTCTTTTATAGTTAATTTTGAGGAAATTATGATAGGTAATGTAGAGAAATCACCTAAAAAGGCATACTTCAAATGTTCAGGAAGCAACTTCAACTCAAGCTCAGGAGGTTTTTCAATTGATGGACAAAAAGATTTATCTTTTTTCTATTGTGTCGAGAACTTCAAAACTTTCTCGGACATGGTTTGAATCATCCTTATATAAATCTCCATACTGATCTAATTCCTCTTCTTGCTCGTGTTCCGACTCTTTCATCTCAGATGTCTCTTCATAAAATGTTTTGAAATGGCATTCACTCAAATTTCTTATAACATCCATTCTATAGCATCCATCTTCTTTACCTTTTGCAGGGTATTTCATTGATTTAGAAATATTAAATGTGATTATTTGATCATTGATGCGCATAGTTAATTCTCCTTATTGCACATTGTCATTGTTCTTCCTATGGCTAAGAGAGCTCTCCCTAAAATTGTAGGTATCTCCTTATCTTCCTTCATGTCTAGCGCAATAAAATCAATAGGAAAGATAAATTGATCCACTTTCACTAAGAAATCTTCTAAACTCCTTTAAGATAGGTAATTAAACGATCTGCTAACTGCAGAGTTACAGTAGTAGAGGTTATTTCTCCTAATCCTAATTTTTTAAATTTTGATAATGGCATAAGGTTGATGCTTGCTCCAAATTTCCATAAAGCTTTCCCATAAAATCTATCTCCTATTGCACATGGAATTGTGAAGTTACCAGGATCTTTAAGCTTTTCAGGAAACTTTTTCTGAATTATAGCACCGCACTCCTCACTAAGTGCAACAGTCTCATTATCTTCAAACTTCCTTTCCCTGTTAAGAATATCCTTCAAAAACTTCACATAGCTTGGAATTTGTTCAAGAGCTTCAGCAAATAGAATATTAATTATGAGCTTCTTAAAAATTTCTAAAATTTTTGAAAATTGTTTATCCAACCTTTGTTGTCAAAGCCTTTGAGGAAATGAAGGTGGTGGTTTTTCCAAATAACATTTAGGTGGAGAAATAAGTCTCTCTAAACCTTTCAGAGTGTCCTCTTTTGGTTCTTCAATTTCTTTGCTCTCTACTTCAGTCTCTTTTTGAACTCTATGTTCCAATTCTCTTCCACTTCTTAGTTGAACAGCTTTTACTTGCTCTTTATTCTGGTCTTTTGGATTTATTTCTTTATTACTAGAAATGTTCCTTGGGATCTATTACTTAATGAATTTGTTATTTGTCCTAATTGATTCTCAATATTACTAATTGTAGCTCCTTGACTTTATAATTGATTTCCCATTCGTAACGCCACTTATTCTATAGACAACTTCTTCTCCTTAAATTATGGATTACTATTAAAACCTGGAGGATAAGTAGGTTTGTAATTCTATTCCTTTGATTGTTCTAGTTTTCCAATGGTTTTACTTGATTTTTCCCCCATTATTGATTATTACCACTCGAAGCATTGTTCCAGTTAAAGTTGGGATGGTTCTTTCAACCTTGGTTATAATAATTTGAATATAGGTTATTCTACTATTATTTTTGGCATTCAAAGTTCTTAATGATACTTAAGAATCAACCATTTGGCGTAATGAATTCTCTTCACTCATAGGAATTGATTCAGAAAAATTCATTCCAAATTGGTCTAACTTCCTTGAAATTGTTGCAACTTGATTTGCTAGCATGGCAATAACATCAGTTTCATGAATATTGGCTACTTTCTTAAGATTTACCCTTTCAGAAAGCCATTAAAAATTGTTTGTAGCCAACTCTTCTATTAAAGCATAAGCATCATTAAATGGTTTTGGCATCAATGAACCACTAGCAGCGACATCGATACTAAATTTAAGAGACCCAGCTAATCCATTATAAAAAGTTTGAATTATTAACCAATCTGGTATAGCATTGTGTGGACACTTTCTTAAGAGTTCCTTAAATCATTCTCATTCTTCATAAATAGATTCCCCTTCAAATTAACAAAAAGATGTAATATCATTTCCAAGCTTCATAGTTTTTTATAATGGAAAATACTTAGCAAGGAATTTCTGCACTAGATCACTCCAAGTTTTGATAGATCCAGATGATAACAAATGCAACCATATCTTAGCCTTATCCCTCAGTGAGAAAGGAAATAATCTAAGTCTTATAGCATCATTTGATACACCATCATATTTAAATGTAGCACATAAATCTATAAAATTGGCAAGAAGTAAATTTGGATCCTTAGTTGGTGCTCCCCCAAACTGATTATTTGATACCATTTGCATAATAGTAGGTTTAAGTTCAAATGAATTAGCCACTACAGCAGGTTTTTGAATACTACAATGAAGTTCATCCACCGTAGGGTTTGCATAATCTCTTAAAGGTCTAAACTCTTCAACATTTTGATTATTTCGATTTGTTATTTCTTGAAATTTTTCAATAATTTTTATTTTTTTAAATTTTTTTAATAGTTCTTTCTAATTCAGAATTGTAAGGTGCAAATCCTGTGGAACCTGAACTATGCATACATTACTATAAAACACATAAAACAAAATAAAATAAAGCAAAAAATAAAAAGACACGAACAAGAACTTTATACATAAAAATGACACTACAATATTCCTAAAATAAATCTTAAAGTTTAAATAAGACTTTTTAAAAATTTTGCGTTCTAAAAAAAACTTCTTTTTAAAATAGTTTTACAAATTACTATTACATTTCTCCTCGTTCCTAACAACGGCGCCAAAAACTTGATCCTAATTTTTTGCATAGATATAGATGTAAAATATAATGTATGTGATTATATGATTAATTTCCTTAATAATTATTTTTAATTTGCAACAAAACCAAAAACTTGATTCAAAGTAAGAGTTAGGTAAATCTTTCACTATGAAGCAAATAAGAATGCAATTATAATATTTCAATATGGGGCACTACGCAAGTATATGTATCGATACAAAGTAATATAGAACTTTCTGGTTAAATCCTGAATATCGATCTCACAGGGAGGACTAATTTAGATAACAAAATTTTACTTAACAATATATTCTTACTTAAACTTAAGATGTTAAAATAGGAATGAAAGTCTGATTCTTTTTATAATTCTTTATACTTGAAAATAAAGTAAGCAACTAATTAACTTAACTAAAATACTTGCAAAATGAAGGCAATATAAATAAAATATCTTTTTCCGTATCATAAATCAGTGATAATTATAGAAATTATGTTGTGGAAGTATGTTAAATATTTTTTGTGTCAAATCAGAGCAATAATATTCTTTACCCTCTATAAAGAACATTAGCTAATCTATAGTTTGAATAGTCTTAAAGACCGGTCAAGCAGGGAAGATACTAGCTCTCACTCTTAAGTTCCCTCTTCTCCATCCACCCGGGGGCTAACATCTCGTATCAAAACCTAAAATTATAAATCAAATTAGGGGCTTTAGCCTGTCACTCTAAAGTCCTCTAATTCTACACCATTTGAAAGTTTATTTCTCTATTTATTTGCACTCAACCCAATGAACAACATTCTCATTCATGAAATCAAAATGTTATTCTAACCATTTTTTGACTGAGACAATATCATCTCGGATCTTACATATTTTCACAACAGGTATTAACATTTTAATTGGCCAAATCAAGAAGTAAATGTAGTACAAGGTTTCAAATCATCACAACTTCTTCCAATATTGAATTCTAATACTTCACGGAACTTCCTATAGATATTTAATCACTTATCATTTTAATGAAAAATATAAAGAAATTACTCAGAATTCATGGAGAAAAAACAACCACACATGAGTTAAAAGTAAAAAGCATGCACACAAATAAGAAATCTAAATTAAAACAAACTATAGACACAAATATAAACACTTATCTCAAATTCTCTCCACCAAATGTCTTGAAATTTCTTTCAATTATCTTCCTTCTCTCACAATACAAACTAACACTCAAAATAAAATAAAATAAAATTTAGA
>JXCR01098892.1:0-19021 GCA_002079205.1 Phalaenopsis hybrid cultivar
TCTTTATTTCTCCAAATTTTGATGTGTTTTCAAATCACCCAATAGAGAATACTAATGATAGAAAAAAAGACATCTTTTATTTGAAGTATTAACACTCATCCACCTTCTTTCAAAGCATATAGTTCACCTTTAGGATCACTAAATTCAACTTCATTCAAAATCTTTCCTGATGTATAATAATATGGAAATTCAATCACAATCACTAAAACAATTCAAGCAATAGAAACAAAGTTTACCCCTACAATTTGTAGTGTTCAGCAGTCCATGTAAAATAAGTGCACATAACAATGTTTAAAATTGCGCAATTGGGTAAGGCGAGGCGTAAGCCTCAAAGTGTTTTGAGATGTAAGCCTCAAAATTAAAAAAATTCGTAAATTAATAAATATTTTATAAATTGTAAAGTGTAAAATAAAAATAATATTTTAATATTCTGATTTATTAACGTATTAAAGAATGTTATAACAACATTTTAACTAAGTAAAAAGTAATTAATTATGTAAAATTAGAAGTAACCCGTTAATATCCTAACATCAAATTATGAAACAATATGAGTTATCCAAACATTAAACTATCAAAATAAGCTAAGATATTAAAATAAAATATTAAAACATCAAAACAAAACAAAGTTCAACATTAATCTTTCCCTCACACTCATAATACACCCACTTAAAACAAACTATATCAAATCATTAACGTTTGAATTTTTAATTTTAAAGTCCATTACTCTCATTACCCAATTGATTTTCATTGGAATCATTACCATAATGAATTGTTTATCTCAAGTCTTATCTTTAGTCGTATCTATATTCTCACATTCATTCTTATCTTTAATCCCAATTATGTTTTGCTTTTTAATTGAAATTAATGAATAATTTTTTTATGGATATATTTTCCTTTTATTTATTGTTATTTAATGTGTGATGTTAAAATATTAATAGATGATAATATTTTTAGTTTTGTTAAAAAAATTACAAATATTCTCAAAAATTTGAATTATTTTTTGAGGTGAGGCGTGTCTTGAGACGCGCTCCAGCCTGGGTGACGTACGCCTCAACTTGGGACAATGAGAGATAAACTTCACATTGTGCAATTTTAAACAAGGCATATCATTTGATTGCCACCACTGAAATTATGAGGATATTCTTTAGATCATTATGAAGGTGATCAACTGAACTATGACAAGCATAGTATTATGTTGATGAAGAAATTGAAAAAAATACATAAATAATTCATGAAAGAACCAAAGTATCATAGCACAAACACAGAGGGTAGTGTTAAAGTTCAAACATTACAATATGAGAGTTCTAACAAACAAAGATGGGTACATTAAACATAAGTACTTCAATCACGCCAAACAATTTTGACAAATTAGATGACTATAAATCGCCCAAATAATCATTCATCTCAAAACCCCATCCCCACAAACGAAAGTGGCATATCCAAAATTTAAATAATATTTCTTTTTTAAACACTTAGCAACTGCTATACCATATTACTAAGAAATTCCAAAAAACCATGATGATTACTGATAAGTGAACCATACTTAGAAAAGATGAAGCAGATAACACCAAATTTGTAACAAAGAAAATATTGGATGGTCTGTGGTGTGACAAAAATAAACAATATTAATACTTTTACAAATCAAATAAATGACATGATAATATAGCTAATGCTGGAAAAGCACCATTTCTAACTCATCAATGACGTAAGATACTATGATTGAAAAAGTGAAATGTATTATAATATTAACATATAAAATAATGAGAACTTTATCTTTTACAGCGTGGTCTATAACAATCTTGTACAATGCTGAAACAAAAATAACACCAACCTTCATTACTTAGCTCACTCTTTTAATCGGAGGTAATATTAAAATTTTGCATTAATCAAAATATACCCAATTTCATAAATAATAACTAATAATCTCACTTATTAGAGGAATACTTTCATTTAGTATTACAGTCAGACTTGGTTAAAGAAAACTCCAAATCTTCCTGCCAAACTTAAAGCAATGAAAATATTAAATGAAAAAAATAAATACTTAAGAGAAATTTTCACATATAAAAGAGAGATCAATAGTTAATTTGGAGTTTGCCAACTTCTTTGCATGTATTGGTACTTTGTTGGTCATGATTATAACTTGCGAAGCACTATNATCTTTGTCTTTTATTTAGGAGTGCAAAATATCTTCAAAGAGAGACTAAGTAGTGGGATATTGGTAGAAATACATTAACTACAATGGATGACAATAGAATTATTAGAGTTACTAATCTTTCTCCAGATAAGGCATATTTGAAAACTATACTCTTGCTAGATGAAGATAAGGTGTTATGGAAAAGACAAAACTGTTGGTGCTAATGATGACTAGTATAATCATATTTTATTTTATTATTTTAAAGAAGGTCTTCATATTTAATTTTTTGAAGGTTTTTTGAAATTTCACAAGAAATACTGATATTTGAAAATATAGAATACATAAAGATTAATGAATATTAATGTGATTAAATATTTATTTTATAATCAATAATTTTGTTTTTCTTTTATCAATAAATATTTCGTAAAGTATATAAAGGAAATTAAATTTCATCATGAGATGGTTTTATTAAAAAATACTAAAACTCTATATTGTATATAAATAATTTATCAATATAATAATATGTCAATGGCATGCCAATCCCTACTTTTTATAGTTATGTCATATTATTGTACCATGTTATGACATATTTGTCCTTGTGTTCTATTCTCGTATTCATGATCTTGTCACATCTAACAAGACAAGATGAATCAAATTTTGAAGTAAAAAATAATGGAGGTATATCCCAATTATATATATCAAGAGCAAATAACATACAACAATGTAAGAACTTTCGATAACTATAGTGCATAACACATAAGCATGTCACATGGTATTTTACAAGTAACAAAATATAGAAACCTTGAAAACTTTATTAATAATCCAACAACATAAAAGAATATCCTTNAAGAACTTTCGATAACTATAGTGCATAACACATAAGCATGTCACATGGCATTTTACAAGTAACAAAATATAGAAACCTTGAAAACTTTATTAATAATCCAACAACATAAAAGAATATCCTTAAACAAATAAAAAATAAATACATAAATAAATAAAAACTCAATGTCACACAATAAAACATAAAATCACTTTAACATTCGTAAAGGTAAACAAATGAAAATTAAATTTAAAGATCAAACGCCATGACAAAGAAAATATTAGATTTGCAAATAAATTATGATCATTGAATGACATAATCATTGAATAACATG
Organism: Phalaenopsis hybrid cultivar; assembly: GCA_002079205.1. Taxonomy (NCBI): domain Eukaryota; kingdom Viridiplantae; phylum Streptophyta; class Magnoliopsida; order Asparagales; family Orchidaceae; genus Phalaenopsis; species Phalaenopsis hybrid cultivar. The sequence continues at coordinate 3,292 of JXCR01098892.1, forward strand.
CTCAACTTTAACACATAGGCTCAAAGCATAATAAATAATTTCTTTACAAGTCCTATATTCGTCAAGCCCAAACTAGATATCCTAAGAATCATCATCACATTATTACATTAAATAGCCTCACCTCCTTCATTATTATCATTTCTTGAATCATAAGCTTCATCATCATTTCCCCGTCATTTGCAAATACCTAGGCCTAAATAAATATTATTTTTTATTTCCATTAGACGATGCTTGATTGTTATAAATTAAATCATATATACTGCAAGCTCTTGTTAAATGAAGTCCTAGTCAAAATAACTCCGAGACACACAAACACCCCAATGGCGCAAAAGGAGCACCTCGCTATGCTACGAGCAATAGAACATATTATTTTTTGTTATTGACATATAAAATCCCAATCAAACATAGTCAAACCTACAAAATTCAACATATCGAATAACAAACACAAAAACAGCTTCACTAAAATTTCATTTGAAGCTTATAATTCTCAAAAAATCAACAGCTTCACTAAAATCACAAGAAATACCCTAAAACATAAGAATATTGTCGTCTATTACACAATATCGCCCGATCAAAAAAAGAAACCAACCATAGAAATAATAAAATTTACAACCTCTTTCTTCCTCTGTGAAGGGACAAAAAAAGACCCCAATCGTGTATGTGCTAATTGATTATCTGCCTGCTCCAACTTCTCAGCTACAACAGAAAAAAAAAACAACCACAAAACCAAAAGTTATAAGTAATATTTAAAAAACTCAAAAGCATATGTACTGCAGTATTTCCCTTAAGGAAAAAAAAAAAAAAGAGGAATAGCCAACAATAAATTTAATCAATGTATAAAGACATGGAGAAAAGTATGAGATTAACCTAAATCAGAAATTTGCCCTGCAACATAGTCTCTGTTACCCAAGTGTGGGGATGATGATAATGTGTTAACCCAATACTTGTTCCAAAGTAAATCCAATAGGTAGCCATCCAGAGACGACTTGAAGTAAGTTATATCCAATGCATAATACTATGCCAAGACAATATACTTTCCATAAATTAAAATTACAGAAATGCTGCAAAAATTTCACAGAAGTAATCAAATCAACCTGCTTGCAATGGACCCCAAAGTCTTCTATTTTGTTAAGAGGAATGGTTTGGTATTCTGATACTGGCTCATCAGGTGGATTATAGCCCTCAGGATATGCCCTGAAGGCCCCAATCTCAACCTTCCCAGCAGACACAGTCCTGGTGGGATCGATTACAACAGCCAAGAACGGCTCTTGGTATTTTTGATTCAGCATCTGTGTTGATACATCAATGCCTGATAGCCAGCACCCATAACCAGGGTGAGAATGGTACCATCCTACCACATTTTCCACCCTCCCAACCTGTTAAAAAACAAGAAACAAAATCATCCGACATTAATATATACAAGTAAAAGCATGATTAGTCAAAAGTTGTAAATTTTAATACATGTGCTGAACAGACAACAAAACGTTCTCCAGGCCATCATGTATGATCCTCTACTTCTCCTTTCCAGCAACAAAAAGATTTCCTCCACAATTACACCAGAAGAAATATCTAGCAGATTAGGGTTTAGGTTTGGAATTTACCCGCTTGTTGGTCTGGGAGTAATCAACCATATACTCATAGGCGTCAGCCTGAGCATTGACACGAGTCTCGGTGCCCTCAACGGGGAGAGCGAAGGCGTCCATCACCACGAACGTGTCGCCCTCGATCTTGCCCTGCATAAGTCCCATAACCTCGATGGTACCACCGGAGCGAGCATGAACGACCATCTTAAGAAGGGCTAGAGCGGAGATTTTCACACGGCGGAAGAAATTGGGGTCGTGTTGCCACGGCTTCTCCTGCTGAATCTTGGCCTGAGCAACATCATCGTAGTAGTAGATCGCGTCCGACTCCGCTGGCGAATCTATGGCCACGATGTTGTTCTCGAGTTCCCATGTTTGTCGCGCTATCGCCGCCGACGAAGAAGTTGCCGGTGAGGCAGAATCCATCTTGCGAAGCAGGGAAATGGCTGCAGAAGAGCGAGGCTTTATCTACCACTTTCGTGCAGAATCCTTCTCCAAAGCGCGCCCCGGCTCCTCTGCTGTAGTCAGTATCGGTGCTGGGAGATTTTCTTAGTTTTTGATATATGATTAAAAGGAAGATTTGCATAAATACAAGTTAATTCCTATGTATTTATGTTCCTAACATCTAAAATTGAATTTTTACATCCATGAGGTACATTTTTTTTAATTAAAATAGTGATATTTTCATATATATTAACGTCCTAGCTTTACATGAAGATTGAGTACATACATAGATAAAAAAAAACAATAAGAGTTTTTACGTGAAAAATCTAAAATGGTAAAAATCATGGTTCTTATCAAATTGAAATGATTCTACTATGCTGATCTAGATTATAATATTTTACAGATCTTTAACTGACTCAAAGTAATATAATATAGAGATTATTGACATGACTTCCACTAGGAGAGTGGAATGATAAGTTGGGGAAGTAGCAGTGTCCTAATGGCGGTGGGTTGATGGCAGCGAGGATTAAGGTCAAGCAACGTTAATCTGACGACTGCGGCGGCCAAACGATGGGGGACTGGCAGTGATGACGGTGTTGACCAACTATATAGGTTACAAGATTTTACCAACCATTCACTAGCCGAAAGAAATATTAGATAAGTGGAGGTTATCGACGCGAATTCTGCTAGGGGAGTGGTATGATAAGTTGGGGAAGTGGCGGTGTTTTGATGGCGGTGATTCTACGATAGCGATGATGGAGGCCAGAAAAGGGGGGATTTGGAGGTTGTGGTGGCCAAACAACAGAGGTCTGGCGGTGACGATGGTGGTGACTAAGCGGCACTAGTTTGACGGCAATGACAGTAGTGGTCGAGCATTAGTGGTGGTTGCCAAATGGTGGTGGTTTAACGGCAATGGTGGCCAGATGATGGTGGTCTGATGACAATGATGGCAGTCCAACGGCGACAACGGTGTTGGCAAGGCAATGGTGCTTTCGTGATTGTGGTGACCCGACAACAATGATTCGGTGTGCTGACATTGGTTGTGGGGCAGTGGTGGTCTGGTGGCGATTGTGACCAAATGACGGTGGTCCAATGGTGATGACGATTATGGATAGGCAGCGGTGGTTCGGCGGCGAAGGCAAGATGGTGGTGGTATAACGGTCGTGAAGCTTGGGAACGCTTAGAGCTTCCTTCAACCTTATCCTCTAGATCCAACACACGTTTCATGAAAGTAGTGATAAATTTTTGGAGTAACATCATCCGTAAATATTTCTTGAATTTAACCACATTATCAAATTGTTTAGAATGATTCTCACAATCGAATGTAGTTTTATGAGCATTTAATTATCTTAATGATGTCATATATAAGTGATCTTGGGCTTATTGGATTCCTCTCGTCTAGATGTTCAAATTGACTATAAAATAGTCAGATTTGGAGAGCATTTGGTCCCCTAAAAATGTTTCAAACCTCTTATTATGCTTCAAGTGCATGGTCCTGGCTCACTCAGACGCAGATCAAATCATTTTTTATGTCATCTAGTTCATTTCACTGAGATTTTTCATTTGATAAAAAAATTAGAGTGTAGGCACTTTTAATCTAATTTTTTAAGCTTGTTGGAATTCATATTTGATGTGACATACACGTGACATCCTCGTATAGTGACACGACACTACAGTTGGATTCGACACCATCATAATCGTGCCTCAAGTCAATCACAGCTAAGCTGACATTTCTTTCGGTATCTTTGAGTTTGACGTTCGTTTCTGTGACACTGAGTTGTATCCTGTTGATATGTACATTCTCTTGGCATAGACAGTCAACGAAGGTACTCCTCAATATGTTCGGATCTTAAGTTCAAAGCTTGAATAGACAGATTTCATGTTGGAACCACTTTACTCGATGATACGTAGATGGTTTGGTCTCTCAAACTCTTTTGAGACCAATTTAAAATCCCTACGGAGGTCCAAGGATCATTACCTGTTCACATTCAATCCTCCAGAGGTCCATGAGGTTCGGAACTCCCTCAGCGAGCTTCTCTGTAAGCCCAATCTTTTTGGGGTTTAGCGTGAGGATGCCTAATTAAGGCGTGGCCACGCCTAGTTAGTGGTGTCAGCACGCTGAGACCTCCCCGTAGAACACAAAAGGGTTGTGCTTGATGTGACCACGCCCGAAGGTGGCGTGGTCACGCTGACCACTGCAATATGCGTGTGAACACGCCCAAATCTCAGCAGGCGCCCAAGTTCGTTAACTGACATGACCACACCTGTAAGTAGCATGGCTACGCCTCTCAGATAGAGTGCCAGACAAAATTACGTCTGGCCCCGGGTGTGACGACGCCAGACGATAGTGGTGTGACCACGCCTGAGCCCAGCAAGGCCACGCTGTCAGAACCAATTTAAGGATTTTGACCCTTCGGTCCCCAGATTCCCACTGGCGAACAATCAGGATCACTGGCCCTTCTCCGTGTGTCGGGTTCTTCAACCAAATAAAGCATAGGAGATATTTTGAGGACATTCCAAATTAGTAAAGCGCCTTGGACCCTTGGATAAACGCTCTATAGTTGAATAAACCAGGGGGAAGGGCTCATTTAGGTTGATCGGTCACTATTGGAGAAGGAGAGTGGGTGGAGATATTGGGGAAAAGGTTCCTCCATCCTTTCCCTCTCTTTTCTCTTATTTTCCTCATCTTCTCTAGTCTTCTTCTTCGTCTCTGATGACTCACCGGCAATTAGAACTTCATCTTGAATTTGGAGAAGTCAGTTCTAGCACTCTCGACATCTCAACTCTCCTATGAGGAGAGCTTCCTCATCTCTTCTTAGGAGGCAAAATCTGATGGTGTCGTCACTCTCTCTGGTGAGGAGAGCTTCTTCCTATGAGAAGAAACGTTTCAATCAACCGTCACGAAGGAAAAATTCCTTAATTCCTTATGATTTTCATTCTGGAGCCCCTTGGGTCTGGATGTTAGAGAAATTAATTTAGAATTTTGATTTTTTAAAAGAAACCTCATAGGATTAGGAGCATTTATGTTTCCTCCGTGAATCCATGAGAAAAACCCATCCTTCTCTGTTATGGACCAAAATCCAAATGTCGGGATTGTTGAAATCCCTCATTTGCACCGGCGATTTCGTATCAACGACGGAAATGACAAAATCCACCATTTTGCCGTAAAGAACAGAAATTTTTGTGATTTTGACATTCCCTACACCGCGAAGGTTTTCGCCATGGAATCCCTTCATACCTGGCAAAGGAAGGAGGCCGCCTGTTGCTTTATAGCATCTGCTTCATCTTGTCATTTACCTAAGGGTACCCCATGAGTTTGCTTGGGCAGACATGATTCGTCGCTGAATCTAATCAAATCTCATATTTCATATGTTTTGCATTTGTATTGTATGCACCACATGTATTATTTTCAACATTGCATCAAAACCATTCATTTTTTCATGTTTCGTCGATCGGACACACCCCCTGTTCGGTTGATTATTGTTGGTCTACTCAATTAATCTATCGCACACCAGCCTGATTGACTGTCTTCGGTCCATTCAATCAATTGACTGCCCACCGACCAAATTGCATCAATTGACCATCCTTTGTTAATTAGCCGCACTCCCCAGCTTGATCGACCATTTTTTGTCATTTGATTGATCTGACACCACCGGCCTAAGCATATCGATTGACCATCCTTTGTTAATCGGTCACACACCTTGGACAAATTAACCATTTATGATCCATTTGATCGGTTGGCCACCACCGGCCTAAGTGCATCCATTAACCATTCTTCGTTCATCAAACGCACACTTCGGCTCAATCGACTATCTCTGATGCCAGCGATCGATTGATCGCCACTGCCCTAATCATATTGATCGACTACCCTTCGTCAATCGGCCACAAACCAGTTTGATCGACTTTCTTTGGTCCACATGATCAATCTGTGCCTCCATCAGCTCAATCAATCTATCAATCACTATCTTTCGACATAGTCGATCGGTGTTGTCACTTGTTGGATTGATCAATCGATCTTTTGTATTTGATATATTGTATTCATTGCATGCTTCTTCACACTGCCTGCATTAGCATAGCCACATTTGCACACTATCATGCAACCATGATCATAATCCCCTCATTTGTTCATGATGAGTATCCATGCCACCCAACAACACACTATATATATTTGTTTCATGACATGCTTATGCTTTGCTCCACGTCATAGGTGATTTGCACTTGCACTTTCCACCCTTGTATGTTTGCTTGCATAACAACTTGTATGTCCATAACTTGCTTGCTTGATGCTTTTGCATTTGGATTAGTGTTCTCATACACTTACTCCACACTCACGCATCATGTGAATGGATGGCTCACCACCAAGCCAATTTGTGTTGTGATTCCCTTCAACAAGAGTTACATCCTTTCACTTCCTACGACAACACTCCAGACTGTCGTAGACGACCCTCTGGGTCACTGCCACCATGGCACACCAACCCTCTGTGTCACTCTCTCCATGACACACCCACATTCCGGGTCACTACCTCTACGACACACCCACCGTTCAGGTCACTGCCTCAACGACACACCCACCCTCCGAGTCACTATCTCCACTACACACATTTTTATTTGTGTTGTATGTTTTGCATGCAACATTTGGCACTGTCATTGCATTCGTCACTAGTAACTAGTATACACATTGTATGCTAGTGGCGAATTTTTGCCATCTTTAAATTGTTCCTACTCTGTAAGGATGATCATATCACATGGAATTATGTTCTATTTGCATGTACATTCTCTAATTGTTTTGACAATGAATCTAGCTCATTAGCTGAGTGACCTGTTGCTGGTCATGACGGGATAGCAAGTATTGCCCATAGGAATGCATCGGTGGGGTTGTACTAGCTACCACGCCTTGATTAGGACACGTATGTTGTGTTAAGTTTCCAAAGGGTCTAATAGGTGTCACTTAGGGTTTCTATTTCTTAGGAACTATTTTAAAAAGTATAAATAATTATATTTTTATTACTTGTATGCATAAAATTTTCAAAATATATTTTGAAGTTACTTGTGTACTTAGCTTAGACTGTACATGAGGTCAAATTTTCAAAAGCCATTTAAAACCTCTAGTGGCACATTTCAGAATCCTTGGATCCTTAGAATGGGGTGGGTGATGGCGACCATGTCAAAACATACGATAGCCTTCTGAAATAGCCTCGTCTCACTTAGATGTTGTGTCAGGACACTACATTATATGGTGTGCTAGGCTAACGACTAAGATGGCTAGGTAGTTTTTTTTTTTATGTACTAGCTATTTTTGTGCTAGTTTGGTTGCCCTATCCAGATATCATCTTTTGTCCTTTTTGTGTGCTTATATGCTTACTATTTTGATATACATTGTAGTATATTAAGTCGGTATTCTTGCAGGGAGCCATTCCTCAAATACACCCCACACGTGTAACAAGGGGGAGCAATATAATGAGTTATATGTTAATCATTTCTTGCAGGCACTGCTTAGCTCCTCTAGCTACACATGACTCTGTTTTTCGTTCTTTTTCTCTTTTTTTATTTTTGAAAAATTCGTCGGCTTCTTTATTTATAATTGTCGTATAATTTTCTTATTTGAGTAAATCTTCCCCTTATATAAAATGAATAATCCAAAGAGGAGAGACATTGAATGGGAGGATATACAACAGACAATTGACATACGAGAGAAAGAATGTGGAGAACTCTCGTAAAATAAACTTTAAGTAGATAGCCCCAAACCATACGTTCAAAATGAGATCGAATCGAAAATAACTTGGAAATATATCTGCAAAGAAAAAACTTACAAAAGTATCCCACAACCAAAGAATCAAGCATAAATGCTTATTCTGGGGTCAAGAGTAGCTCCCAAAAAACTGTATTCCTTTCGTTAATTACATCTTGGGGGATACCTAAGAAAACTCTCCATAAAAATTGTCTTGCTTACAAAATTAATGAAATCTAGTTATTTGAATACATTTTTTTTTGTGCATTATTTTTTTAAGAGAAAAGACAAAAAAAAAACATTCTTAATATTTTAAAATAAAAAAAAAATAAAATAATTTTTTTTGCACTTTTATATCAGTTTTATCGCTGCACAAAATATCCATTCCAGCCATATCCTCAATAGCTATCATCTACTTTGTAATTGCTCCCTGCTGAGTCAAACGATGAGAGCCAATAGCCATGGTAACTGAAAGCACCGTGGCCATGGTGGTCAGCATTCCACCGATCTGAAGAACAAGCACATTGCTGATTTAGGTACATGAATATGATCTCCTTGATCATACAATGGCAATTGAGCAGATGCAGAAGTTTCCAGTGGAGGGATTTGACCATTTTCGAAACAATGGAACGGAGGGCTGACACTGTGGACATTTTGTGATCTGAAATGATAGAGAAATGAGTCGAGTCTGAAGCAACATCCGGAGGTTGTGTTGTACCAAATAGGAGCAACTCATTTTCTTAGTGCTCTCTACAACGGAACGACACTCTACCTCATTCTCAAACTACCCCTTATCTTTCTATGAATTATAGTATCTACTAATTCCATTAATTTACATGTGAGGGTACCTAAATTCTAAGATCCTATCATAATATTAGTTTCATGGATTAACTTTTCCGTCCACATCCGTTCATAATATGAGAACATTTGCTTATTTAACACTATACTCGGACGCCGGTATAAAGATCGTTGCAAACTTTTTATTATATTCAGATCATGCAACACGTCGATTCCAAGGGACACATAACATTTACATAATGATTTAAAATATTTATGTCATGATCTTTTAGACAGAAAATTTACATTGTCAGTTGGCTACCTAACGCAACCTTCAACTTTTCGTATTCGAGGCTTGAGATGCCACAATGATAGCGTTCTCAAGATTAAATTCATGATTGATAATTAAAAATAAAATTTTTAATGATCAAACTTATCATGCTACTAACTATTTTAAGAAAATAATAAATAAATTTATAATTAAGACTAAAAAAGATTTTAAACAATGAACTAAAATGATTTATGATGAATTGTAAGTTTTTAAATAATTTTTTGAAAAGCCTTGTATTAATGATTAATACGATGATTATTCTTAATCAATCTTTGGCGTTATCAATATCATGTTTAAAATTAAGATTAATTGACATCAATCACAACACTTGATACGTCATCAACAAATTCATCATTCAACATGAATCTCGAAGTACGACACGGATCCTGAGATGTCTTTTGAGCAAAAAAATATTCAAATTTCAATTAAAAATTATTCAAAACCTTCATTTCAGCAAACTTATAGTCAGACTGATCGTTTTGATAAGACAAACCCAATGGTATCGAAATTGATCCAACCAGGTATCAATAATTTGGTTGTGTTTGAATTTTTTTTTCGTTTTTTTTTTCATTTTGATTTATTTTATTTTAAATAAATAAATACATGAATGATCAACTTATTTTCTTCATATAAATTAAAAAAAAAATACATGTATATATTTCAAAATTAAAAAACAATATAAAAATAATTAGATTAATCATATCACTAATTATATATGTAAAAAATCCACACCACTCAATTCTCATATATTTACATTTCTACCAAGTCATACCACCCAAATCTTTCATTTCACTTAAAAAGTCTACCATATTAACTTCTAAAAAGTGAAATATATCTCTCCTCGTACAGGTAAGGTGATATGCATGTAAAAAAACATTAAAGCTTAGAGGTTAGATATGTAAATACATATATGTAGATCTTCCAATAGTTTAACAACATACCATGAATAAACAAATAAACAAAAAAAATATAAACAAAAATCTTAAAAATCCAAATTTTAGAAAAAACTAACAGAACTAATTCCCCACCAACCATACTAAACACACTATTGACATCAATTTTACAAATACCAAACTTCACAATCTTCTAAAAACAACTTATTATAACAGACTAAACATTGCACTGTACAATCATAACAACAGGAAGAGGAGATGCATGCCACTGAAGACGTGGGATTATGCTGATTAAAAAATTTCAGAACTCCATTGCCCACAAAAGCATATAATTTACCTAAGATTTCAGCTGAACCAACTTCTTCAAACAGCACAGCAGCATTTTAGATCCATCTGGAGTTGAAATTATTGTCTGCCATGCTTAAGAAATGAACAGAGTCTACATGTCTGTCTTANTCCTGTTAAAAATAAGAAAATCAAGGAGAATTAGTCATCGTTATCTGAGTCTGATGATTCATCGGCTTGACAAGATGGGGGTATTCGGCGACGACAAGAGATAACTAGAGGACAATTCTGGTAAATTNACATGTCTGTCTTATAGAATTTTGATGAAACAGCAGCCTTCTCGGAGCAAATTAGCAAACATCAGGAGAATCTCCTTAATAATAAGAAAATCAAGGAGAATTAGTCATCGTTATCTGTGTCTGATGATCCATCGGCTTGACAAGATGGGGGTATTCGGCGACGACAAGAGATAACTAGAGGACAATTCTGGTAAATTGCGGCTAGTATATCTTTAGGACGAGAGGCGGCGGTGTCGGTAGGGTGATGGGGTGGTTCATTTGATGATAAGGATGATGAAGTCTTGGGAACGGAATGAAATTGGCCAATCAGGGAGGGTTTAATATGAGAGCGCTGAGTCGCAACATGTCTCCATGTTGATTTCACTTCATCCTTTGGTGACAAAGATCGTGCAAATTTTGAATCTGGTCGATCGAGGCCGATAAAGGTGGGTTTAACATCAAAAATCTGATGAGCATTCTGTTGTTCTCTCTTTCTTTTTCTGAATAANTGCAACATGTCTCCATGTTGATTTCACTTCATCCTTAGGTGACAAAGATGGTGCAAATTTCGAATCTGATCGATCGAAGCCGATAAAGGTGGGTTTAACATCAAAAATCTGATGAGCATTCTGTTGTTCTCTCTTTCTTTTCCTGAATAACAGCCGTTCGATTCTCCAAGACTGCTCCTTGTGAGTTGAACTGCAATGGCTTGCCCAGTAGGTGCAAGGTGCCGGGCAGTCACAAACATAGCAGTGGCACTGCAATTTTCAGAATTCAGAGGTGAAAAATGTAAAATGTAATAAGAAAACTCATTCCATGAGAATAGAAGAACTTCATTTTGTGTAAGAAAAAAGATGAGAATTGCAAATGGAGGACCTAACCATATTACAATGCTTTTTGTGTGGAGTCATGGTGAACAAGAATGTAGCACAGAGATACCGAGGATGTGGATAATCCCTGCAGGCAAACTGCATGGTAATTGAGAACATTGAATATTAGTTACAAATTTTATAGAATATTTGGGAAATTTACATATGCAGCACACAAATCTCATGTATTTACATAACTTACACCCAAACATTCATATACTTTTAACTGCCTTACCTGCAATGAATGTATAACACTACTTTTTCTTAGGCACTACAAATAAGATAACTGATCTAGTTCTCTTTTGAAATGAATATAAAAATTTTTATGATTGAAAAATCACTACAGTAATGAAAAATAAAGGAAAACTGATTTCATAAATCATGTAAAAAACGAAAATGCATCACGCTTAAGAAAGTTAATGCAAAATCATAATAATATATTCATGTAAAAAGCAAGCCGGGTATTAGCAAGAAGCGTTCTTTCAAGTTCTTTCAGTGATGTTAAAACTTCTTTCAGTGAAGTTGAAAGTTTAATTTATTTTAGGAGCATCTAGTTACACACCACACAGTCCTTATATATTTACATATCTAGCACCTAAACATTCATGTTTACATACATGCCATTCAAATATTTGACATCACATAAAAAATACCACTATTACTAACTTTTTAAAAGTGAAATAAACCTTTCCATGCATAAGTTTTAACACCTAAATGTTATAAATGTAAATATCAAACTTTAGGTGTTAGATATGTAAATGCACAAGAATTACATGGTATGTATGCAAAATTTTCCTTTATTTATTTTTTAAAACATTCAATGCATGGTTTGTCGATGAAGTTGAAAGTTTTAACATAGGCCATTGAAAATATTTTGGCTGCTTCATTTTCTCATTTTCCAGGTTTGAGACAGGTATCAACAGCTAGGATTCAAACAAAAATATTCAGCTATGAAATCAAAGGCCAACTTTCTTCTCCTCACTGCCAGGATGCAGAAGAGATAATCATAATTTTAATACAGTTGCAACTACAATTTTTTGAAGGTTGATAAACAACCATAATCTTGTTCATAACTTCATCAACAATAAAAAACAAAAATTAACTACCACATGTAAATTTAGAACAAACTGAAAGGTTTTCTCCTGTTACCAGATACTCTCTGTTGTTGTTGTTGTTGTTGTTGTTATATTTATATTCCATTTTGTTGTCAGTTTATCTTAGCAATTGGAAATCATAACATTTATATGTAAGCAGATTTAGCCAATATTCAAATGTTATAAAAAATAGGACTTATATATCATTTACAAGTTTTTTCTTGATATGTATCGCAATAATAATAATAATAATAATAATAACAACAACAACTAGCATCTTTTAATGACATAAAATTATATGTTTGGCAAACCAAATGAGCTCTTACTTCTATGCCTTCAAGAGTACTCATGATGTTGGCTGCAATTTGAATCAGCCGACAAAATGATTTTGATTTCCAGCCACTGATCACAAACATCCCTACTATTATCCTGACATAACCTTAGACAAAAAAAAAAAAACACCCGATCTTTCATACATTTTTTTCATTTCCCTCCCCTCACCAAAACCCTCTCTCCTGCACCCAATATCAGGGCATTTTTTAACTATAATTTTGTGTCAGTACTAAATAATATGTTAAGCAAACATGTTTGTTGCTCTATTTCTTTTCTTTAATAAACAAGAAGGGATTTTTTTGGAAAAGTTTGAGTAAGACCCAACCAATCAATATTATCAGTTTTTTAGTTGTTTAAAAAATAACAAAATGGGCTAGTTTATATATAAAAAAAGATTGTACATCAAGTAGAATGAACAATTTAGGAAATTTGCAAAATACTCTAATAAAATACCTTTTTTTTAGGAAGAAGATAACAATTGTGGGTTTTCATAAAGCAATCCTCGAGTTTCTATTTTTTATAATTTAAAATATTTTTCCTTTCTAGCCCCTCCAAAAATGTTGGTGAGCCTGCATGTTAGTCTCTGCCTCGAGCCCCCCAACAATATATACATATATATTTTCATCTTTTTAGTATGCTAATCCTAAAAATAATACTCTATGTATGAAAACTGAATTCGTAAAGTTTATGTTATTAAGAACCCAAAAAATGATGTTTATTTCGTTCCAACATAACTTCAATCTACTAAAACCAACATAAAGTTTATGTTTATTTCGTTCCAACAATATTCGCATTCCAACATAACTTCAATCTACTAAAACCAACCTCAATCAATCTAAGTTCAAGCCTAAGCTAGAGCTTGAATAATCCAAGTCCTCGCTAGATTAATTTTAAGTCTAATCTGGATCAATGTACATAAGAACCCACGCTAGATTTGTGATTAAACAAGTCAAGTTAAACTCAACCCATCCAACAGGACTCATTTGAACTCATATATAGAACCTTAAAATATTGGGACTTAGGAAGCAATCCTTGGGTTGCCATAAGTCTCAGTTGAATTTGCTTAGGTGGCAAACAAATGGGGCATCAATGTCTGGGTTTTATGGGGTTCATTGCCTAAAGTGGAACTATCTTAATTGCTGTTGATTACAAAATAGGGCAAAGTAACATTCTTGTTCATAGAATCTAAAAATCCATGCACATTTGAAGAAACAAAACAAAAAATTTAAAGAACCCAAGTTGATTTCTTTTTTTATATAAAATTCCCAAAAAAACTCGTATTTTTTTTAATGGCGAAGCAACAAAAATAAAGAATGAAAGTGATTCAAAATGCAAGTGGAATTGAGGATTCAAAACGAAAACCTAATGGTTGTTTAATCATCGCTCACAATGCATTCAACAACAAAAAACCACCACTTCGGTGATATAGTTCAAAAACAATTATTCAATTCCATCATCTGTTACCTGGCCCTTCTCTCCAACAATAAGCATCTCATCCAAAATCTCACCCCCGAGCTCCACAAACTCTGAATCTGCTGCCACACTTTTAGGAGCCCCATCGAGAATCACGCAGTCCTCTTCATCCGACACATCAAGTGAAGCTTCCGGCATCATCAGGTCATTGCAATCACCATCTTTTCCCCTTCTTTCCCCGCAGTGATGTGCCCTGGATTCCTCCGGAATCCTCAAACTGATGTTTTCATCCTCATCGGAGCTTATCTCGATGATTTCCGGCGCAGATTCCATGGATTGTGAGAAGAATCGGAGCGGAGTGAAATCAAAGATGGGACGGATTTCCAAATCAAGGTTATGGAGGACGGCGAACTGAGAATGATCTCGAGTTAGGGTGTGGAGAAATCAGTGTGGGATGAAGGCGAAGGTATGGCAGGCAATGAAAAATGGTGGACTGAGCTCGGCTGAATCTCGAGAAGAAGACGTGGGATGCCTGAATGGAAGTTAGGAGAAAGCGAGGATTCCGCAAAGTGGAGCAAAAAAAACTCAAATTTTTATGTTCGTATACATTAACGAGATGAAGATACGTAGCATCTATAAAAAGAAAGTTGGGGTTTTTACATTCATGCCACTTAATTTTTATGTATTTATATATCAAATATTTAATTTTTATTCTTTTGTATTTATATCACATAAATCTTTACGTATCAAATCAAAATGATAATTATTTTAATTTTTAAAAAGTGAAATACAGATTCTTGAATGTAAACAAGGTGGTATGTATGTAGAAATTAAAGTTTAAGTCTTCGGTATTGATGCGTGCTAGAAAATCTGCGGCGGTTGAGTAACGAAATATTGTCTTAGCGTTGTACGAGAATTCGACACACACAAAGATGAAAGAGAAACAAACAAAGACAACTCCAGAAATTTTTACATAGAAGACCCGGAAAGGAAAAAACCACGGGGACTGACCCAGTTGTGAAGATCCACTATTGTTTGATGATTACAAAAATTCCTTGTCCCACAAACGTGAAATGATAAGTACATTTTTCATATTACAGAGTTGATTGTCGGTGTCTGGTTGATAGTGATTCATGATAGTTGGCAGTGGTCAATGACGGTCGGCGGTGATTAACGGTAATCGACGAAGGGTGGTAGTGATCAACGAACGTCAGTGTAAAAAAAAAACAGCCACTCATAAATAAATAAATAAATAAAATAAAAAATGTTTTCTCAATTCAATTTTTGGTTTGAGGGTTCATCTTTAATTTTTTATTTTGTTTTATTATATTGTCAGCTCATCTCTTAGATCAGTTTAAAAAATATTTATAACTATTTGTTTGAGACAGGATTTGAACACTCATCACCTACGTGAAGAAGAAAAAATCCTGCCAACTAAACTAAGAACAACTCCTTAAAAATATAAGGATTTAAATTATTCTTATATACAAGGAAAAAAAGATATATGTATATATATATATTTTGATACATACACAAGACAAAAATTAAAAACCTTTAGATCTCGATATTTTCAGACGATCAAATTAGACTCGCCCGAAAATAAGAGGGAACCTGATACGCCACTAACAAATTTTCATCATCCGACACGAATCTCGAGGCAATATTTTGAGCAATAAATATTAAAATCTTGAAAAAAAGTCATCCA
>JXCR01098896.1:2800-21158 GCA_002079205.1 Phalaenopsis hybrid cultivar
ATTATGAACAACTTTCATGAAGGATGAAAGTTGTTTTGAAGTTGATTTGGTGGTCAATTTGGATGGGTTTTAATGGATTTGGATTTACACTTAAGTTAAGCATGTAGGGCTAAACTTGGGCCAAACTTGAGCTAGCTTTGGGCTAAGCTCNACCATGGATTGATGTATTTTGAAGATATGGTGTACCCTAGTTCCAAGTCAACACCCAGGGTCGACCCTAAAGCCAAGTAATCAGGGATTCTTCTTGAATTCTCCTATAATGATCTTACCTACTAAATGCTAGAGGTTAAGATCAATATGACATGGTGTACCCTAGTTCCAAGTCAACACCCAGGGTCGACCCTAAAGCCAAGTAATCCTATAGGTACATCTTAGTTCCATGTCAACATCCAGGGTCAACCCTAAAGTCAAGAAATCATATAGGGATTCTTCTCTAGTTCCAAGTCAACACCTAGAGTTGACCCTAAAGCCAAGTAATCCTATAGGGACTCTTCTGAATTCTCTTATAATGATCTTACCTACTAAATGCTAGGGTTAAGATCAATATGTGGAACTTCAAGCTTTAGGGTCAATTCTAAAGCCAAGTAATCCTATAGGGACTCTTCTTGAATTCTCTTATAATGATCCAAGGTCAACCCTAAAGCCAAGTAATCCTATAGGGATTCTTCTTAAATTCTCTTATAATGTCCTATTAAATGCTAGAAGCTAAGATCAATATGTGAATCTTCAAGTTGAGTAAAAAGAAGAGTTTTGAATTTCTAATGGTGGGGTACCTCTTCTAATTTTGTTCAAGTTGTGTAAAGAGAAGAGTTTTGAGTTTCTAATGGTGAGGGTACCTTTTCTAGTTTTGGAACTCCAAGTTGAGTAAAGAGAAGAGTTTTGAATTTCTAATGGTGGGGGTACCTTTTCTAGTTTTCTGGACGCTGAGTAAAGAGAAGAGTTTTGAATTTCTAATGGTGAGGGTACCTTTTCTAGTTTTCTAAGACGTAGAAAGAAGAGTTTTGAATTTCTAATGGTGGGGGTACCTTTTCTAATTTTCTAAGATTAGTCAAAGTTTTGAATTTCTAATGCTGAGGAGTACCTTTTCTAATTTTCTAAGACTAGTCAATAGGAAAGTCCTATGGCTAGACCTAGGCTACAATACCTCTTCTAATTTTCTCTAAGACTAGTCAATAGAGAAAGTCCTATGGCTAGACCTAGGATACTGAAGAAGTTTCTAGACCTCAACCAAAAGTGAGGTCAAAGGCTTTGAATTTCTAATGGTGGGGTACCTCTTCTAATTTTCTAAGACTAGTCAATAGGACTCCTATGGCTAGACCTAGGCTACTAAAGAAGTTTCTAGACCTCAACCAAAAGTGAGGTCAAAAGTTTTGAATTTCTAATAGGGTACCTCTTCTAGTTTTCTAAGACTAGTCAATAGGAAAGCTTTGAATTTCTAATGGTGGGGTACCTCTTCTAATTTTCTAAGACTAGTCAATAGTTTTGAATTTCTAATAGTGGGGTACCTTTTCTAGTTTTCTAAGACTTAGTCAATAGGAAAGGTCTTATGGCTAGACCCTAATGGTGAAGGTACCTTTTCTAGTTTTCTAAGACTAGTCAATAGGAAAGTCCTATGGTAGACCTAGGCTTGGTACATTTTCTAGTTTTCTAAGACTAGTCAGTAGGAAAGTCCTATGGCTAGACCTAGGCTAAAGTTGGGGAAGCATACCGCACGTATTGGTGTTGACCGACAAGATCAACAAGATTGATAAGTCAACAGTAGACCTTACCTAGAAGAATTTTATGTCGCACCCTTCCCCCAGAGTTTCGTGGCCCCAAACTTTAAGATATTCGATCAGACAAGAAATCCAAGACAACATATAACACAATTCCGAGCCAGTTGTGGCAACACAAGAAATAGCAAAGCTTTACTCTTCCAACAGTTCTTCAACAGCTTGTCCCGGATCGCTTTCGATTGGTATGCTGATTTGCCCAACATGTCAGTGAAAACATTCGCCGAGCTGGAACAATTATTTGTGAAAAGATTTATCGGAGTGCAACACCATGTCTCTATAGAAGAGCTCATGATGGAAAAATAAAAGCCCAACGAAACTTTGGTGGATTACATCTTGAGGTGGAGAAACCTTAGCATGAAGTGTGAACCTCAAGTACATGAACATCACACAATTGAGATCTTACTTGAAACCATTCATTGGCCAGAAGCTTTCATGCTCAAGGGACTCACCATCAAATCCCTTGAGAAACTATTTAGTAAAGCCAGCAGTCTTTAAGAAGAATGCAAACATATGGATTCACACGAGAAGACCAAGGCAACTAGAGTGTTTGAAAAGAAGTCAGGAACAGTAGTGACCGTCGACAAAGAAAAGCAACCAATGAAGATATATCCAAAAAATCCTCGACAATCTTCATCATAGCACGCTCAAAGCAGAGTAACCAGTCCAACCAGCATCCGCCTCAAGAAGGATCACCTCGAATAGGGAATAAGAGAATATCTCTGGCAGAACGACATAAAAATGGTGTATTCTTTCAAAGCTGAAGTTGTATGCAAAATGTACAGAAATCTGATGAAAAAGTCTGAGTTCATACTACCAGATCCAAAGAAACCTAAAGAGGTCAACAAGAAGGATCAACCGAATTATTGCCCATACCACAGGTTGCTTGGGCACACTATAGAAGAATGTTTCATCTTTAAGGATTGGTTCAAGAAGAACCTTAAAGAAGGGAATATAACGATCCTAGAAGAATATTTAAAAGAACCTAAAAAAGATTCAATAAATATGATTTTGGCCGAACCAATCTCTCTGACTGATCCATATACTGGAGAAAATGGATGGAGGACGACTTGAAACGAGCTCAAGAGGGTCCTAAACCAAATACAGGATTCATCAAAATAATCTTTTGCATTTACTGGAAAAGATGGATGGAATGCAGGTTGGAGCAAATCATCCAAGAAAATATTGAATCAAATCCAGAACGCATCAAAACAAGCCTCCATTAAGAGTCTTCAGCCTGCCAAGCCCGACATGAAGATTTCACCAAGAGATTTATCCTCGTCAAAGACAAAGAAGAAGAAGAGGAACACTATGAAGATTGATAGCACTGGGGGTAGGATAATGGCTGCCTCTACTAGATTAGTTATTTCGGATTCGGGGAAGAAAGTCCTCGAACCCCTAACTTTGTATGATTATCTTTTTGCCCCTCCAGGGTCTTATGAATATAATGATTGTGATTTTGACTACGTTTTAACTATTTCTAGTGATAACATAACTTGTTTTGACCAATTTAGTTTTGATCTCGATTCCCAAAATGATCCTCAAATTGTACTTGAGTCCGATGAACTCATTAAAAAGACTGAAGAAGATGCCGATGATACTGCAAACAACAACACTGAGAGTGAGGAACCAATCTTCGAGCACCACAGTGCACCGCTTGCCATCAACTTAGATCTTTTTGATAAAAAGGAAACACCGAGAGATTCAACAATGGTACCTCAAGAAGAAGAAATTACATAAGTGAACTTAAGGAGCGGGAGAGTGTTACCTCTGAGAACAGCTCTAGTGGATAAAGAAAAATAAATAGTAACTCGAGAAGAGCTACCTCCACCTCCACCAGTGGAAGAACCGTACAATCAAGAGAAAATTGGAGGCTCATCTTAGGAAGTTTCCAGCCCAATTAAGCATCTACGATGCTCTGATCCTATCAAAGGAAATGAGAGAGCCTCTGGTTACAGCTTTGCTTGACCCAGAAATTTGCTTAGCCCAATTGGCCAGCACATCCTCAGATGAAGTTTGTTCGTTGAAAGAACAGCCTGGGGTAACCTTTATAGATGAAGATTTGTTGCTTAGTATCGCCGACCACAATCATCCACTCTACATCTCCGTTAACATCGACAATTTTTTATTGTCCAGAGTTTTAGTAGATCCTAGAGCATCCCTCAACTTGATGAGTTTACGGACATTGGCCTATTTGGACATCAAAGCTCAGGAGCTTACAGCCGAGAAAATGATGCTAAGAGGATTCAACCAAAAGGGAGAGAGAGCCCTTGGATCAATTACATTGCTTATGAAGGTAAGAGAACTATCAACAACCGCTAAGTTTCATGTCATCGACGTCGAGACCTCTTTCAATGCTCTACTGGGTCGACCGTGGATTCACGAACACAACATGGTTCCATCGCCTCTACACCAATGCATTAAGTACTACAAAAAGGGACAAGAACATTCCATCAAGGGAGATCTGCAGTTGTTTTCAGTGCATAAAGTTGGTATTCATGAGGATGTCGGTTACTACTTGCCTCCAAAGAAAATCGTCTTCTCTCATGAAATTGCAACAAATAAAAGTGAAGATTCAGAAAAAATACAAAGAGGAAGCCATTCAACTCCATTTCAGTGTTCTTCCACCACTCCTTTGCAACAAGTTAGTGGAGGTGCTTTTAGTACGTGAACCAGAGGTCAAAGTCGGGGACGTGGGCATGGAAGAATCAACTTAATAGTTGAACAGACTAGGCCAACCATCAACATTGGTGATGAAGACAGTTTCAAAGATGAAATTATAATGACCAAATAGAAGAAACCTCAGTATGAGATATCCTTAGAAGATGCAGAGAAAAGCGAATATGAGACGATGTATGATTGGATAAACCACTATATGAATGCTATAACCCTTACTTCGATCCTCCCTCAAAAGGTTGAGAGTTTAAAGGTCAAAAAATTCCATTGTGTTGGCTGGAAGCCGATCAAATTTTACTGTGCTTCTACGTCTACTGATGTTGAAAATCATGTAAACTTGGATGATGATCCTAATGAATTAATGGAATTGCCTTTTGGTTACTTTTTGCCTTGTGTACAAAAGTAAATTCAACAGGGACACTTACCAAAACAAATGCCAAAAGATAAATTACAACTTTTTAAAAAATTATAGAATGTTAAAAATCAAACTCTCAACTCGAAAGAGTGTCTTAGATTTGGTACAGTCGGACCGATCGATGATTCAGAATTTTGCATGGTTGTTACTAGTGAATCAGAAGAAGATTGCGTCGACATAGAGGATGACTCTATTGATCAACTGCTAGAAGATGCTCCACAATGATTTGTAGAGGAAATTAAATCGAATATTCATGAATTAAAGGAAATTAACCTCGGGACTGAACAGCCCCGACCTACATTTATAAGTTCTCTACTCAACAACGAAGAATCTTTATGATTGATCAAATTGTTAATAGAATTTAAGGATTACTTCACATGGATCTACGATGAAATGTCAGGACTATCAGTAGCAGACGTTGCAGTTCATAAACTTGGGGAGGACAAAAATATGACCCTAGTAAAACAAGCTCCCAGAAGAATGCACCTTGAAATAAAGCAGCAAGTCATCATCGAGGTGAAGAAATTAATAGACGCTAACTTTGTAAAAGAAGAGCAATATCCCACATGGTTAGCCAATATTGTTCCAGTCAAGAAGAAAAATGGACAAATCTATGTTTGTGTCGACTTCAGGGATTTGAACAAAGCATGTCCAAAAGATGAGGTTCCACTACCAATACCAGAAATGATGATGGATATCGCCTCAACACACAAAAGTTTCTCCTTCATGGACGGATCGTCAGAATACAACCAAATCAAGATGGCTCCCGAGGATGCAACACTTACAGCCTTTAGAATATCGATTGGAATTTTTTTGCTACATAGTGATGTCGTTCAGCCTAAAGAATGCTTGAGCAACATACCAACATGCAATGACAAAGATTTTTTATGTTCTCATTCACAATCAAGTGGAATGCTACGTGGATGATTTGATCATCAAAAGTAAACAAAAAATAGACCATTTGTATGATTTGAGGATTGTGTTCAAACGGTTATGACGATATGACCTTAAAATGAATCCCTTAAAGTGCGCCTTTGGCGTTACCTCTATGAAGTTTCTAGGATTCGTTGTCCGTCATCAGGGAATCGAGATCGACCCAGATAAGATTAATGCTATCTTGGAAATGCCTCTTCCTAAAACCTTTAAACAACTACGTTCCTTCCAGGGGAAGTTGACATATCTGAGACGCTTTATTTCTAATCTCTTAGGTAAGTGTCAGTCCTTCTCGACATTAATTAAAAAGGATGCCAAATTCATTTGGGAAGAGAAATGTTAGCAAACCTTTGAGAATGTTAAGAATTACTTAATGACACCTCCTATTTTGGCAGCCCCTATCCCAAGAAAACTATTGATACTTTATACCACGACCTTAGACGACTCTCTTAGAGCCCTTTTAGCCCAAGTTAATGACGAGGGTAAGGAAAACACACTATACTACTTGATTGGTTGTCTAATACCGACAGAAGTAAGGTATCCACCTATTGAGAAGCATTGTCTAACTTTAATTTTTGCCGCTCAAAAGCTTAGACATTACATGTTTTCTCATAAGGTTACCCTAATTTCAAAAGTTAATCCGTTGTAATATTTGATGACCCAACCAACACTCTTCGGGCATCTAGCAAGATGGTCGATGTTCTTATTGCAATTTGATATAACTTTTATTCCCTTTCGTGTTATCAAGGGACATATTCTAGCAGACTTTCTCGCTGCACACCCCCACTTCCAGCTGGGTCCCCTCTCAACGACGAGTTACCAGATGAGCAAATATTACAAATGGAATTCTCCAGCACGCAATGCTAAGAAATGTACTTCGACGGAGCTTCGTTAGCCAGAAAAGACAGGATCAGGCACAGTTATATCAGGCAAAGCAGAGATCAGATTGATATTTATCAGGCCATATAAGGGAATGATGAGGTTCTCATACCACCTGACAGAGTTAAGCACCAACAACGAAGCATAATATGATGCTTTAATCACCGGATTGCCATCAATGGCGACTCTTAGCTCGACATCTAGCAAGTCGTCGGACAATTCAAAATTTTGAAACCAGGCTAGCAGAATACCATCAGTACATGATGAAGCTGCTGGAGCAAATCCCCAATGTGACTTTCTACTGAATTCCTAGGGGAGATAATGCACATGTCGATGCTCAAGGAAAACTCAATAAGGAGCTCGCGTGTCCCCCGGAGGATTCCATTGAAATCACAATACATGGAAGGCAAGTTATATCTCGAATCGTCATCAAAACTCTACACGAACTCGAAAAAGAAGAAGCAATAAATGTAGTTGCTGATATCAATGAAGATTGGAGCAAGCCATTAATAGAATATTTGCATACTGGAAAGCTTCCAAAGGACAAGTCTGAAGCACATCACATTATGAAAAGGGCTATATCATATGCTCTAGTAGGTGGCGTCCTCTACAGGAGATCGTTCGACTAGATGTGGCTACGATGTTTAAGCAAAGTCGAGGCATAGAATATTGACAAAGAGGTACATGCCAGATTGTGTGGTGCTCACTAGTCAGGACCAATAATGAAAATGAAGATCAAGAGACTTGGATATTATTGGTCAGGAATGATGTCCGACTACATGGATACAGCCATAAGGTGTCACCAGTGCCAAGTGCATGGAGTGATCTTACACCAACCCTCAAATGTGTTGCACCCAATTTTCACCTCATGGTTATTCGAGTGTTGGGTCTAATAGACCCTCCATCCTCCAAAGGACACCAATTTATACTTTCTGCTACAGATTATTTCTCCTAATGGGCAGAGGCAGTACCGTTATGAGAGGTTACGACACAGCACTTCCTTCAATTCTTCAAAAGCCAAATCATCTACCATTTCGGAGTTCCACAAGACATTGGTACATATTTTAAAGAAAAAATTGGATGAAAATAAAAGAGACTGGCACAACAAGTTACTAAAAGCCTTGTGGGCCTACCGGACGATGCTCAAGACTCCCACTCAATGTACACCCTACATGCTTGTGTACGGGTCCGTGACCGTACTATCATTAGAAATTCAGAAGCCATCTCTCAGAGTCACTGTTTTCAACCAACTCACAACAGATGAAAGTGCAAAACATAGACTTGAAGAACTGGAGAGTTTGGAAGGAAAATGACTTGAAGCACAAAAACACCTAGAACTTTACCAGGCAAAGATAGTACAAGCTCATGAAAAATTAGTTCGCCGAAGGACATTCAAAGTTGGTAACCTTGTACTCGTGCTCAATAGGCTATTCTTGCATGCCACAAGATAGGTGGAAAATTTAAGCCAACATGGGAGGGACCATTTGTCATTGAAGAGGTCTATGCAGGAGGAGCCTACCAGTTAGTAGATTTCCGGGGTGAAAGACTCATGCTACCAATCAACGGATGATACATGAAGTCATACTACACAACCTGACATTGCTTGTCATCGCTTAATTTGAAATTTTGAAATTTAGATTGTTTTGGGGTTATCTATGTGGCCAAATGTTTGTGACCGGGTCCAAAATTTTTGTAATAAGATTAACCTCAACATAATGAAAATTTTTTAAAATTACACACTTTAATTTTCTCTTTTAAACTTAATATCCTACTAAATTAAACGAAATGCAAACACACATAAATGCTGACCTCACTTTTGGTTGAGGTTTATTTTTTTCCTCTTTAGTAGCTTATGGTCTAGCCATAGGACTTTCCTATTGACTATTCTTAGAAAACTAGACAAGGAACCCTGACCATTAGAAATTTTATACTTCTCTTTACTCAACTTGAAGTTCCACATATTTGTCCTAACCTCTAGCACTTAGTAGGTGTGGTCATTAGGGGGGAACTCAAGATGAGTCACCCTTAGGACTGCTGGACCTTAGGGTTGACCCTGGGTATTGGTCTAGGGCTAAGGCACTCACTTGCAATCACTTACATTCACAATCACTCACTACCCTAAACCTAGAATTTCCTGGCTTTGGTCCCTTGATATCTTTTGGAGACTCATGTTGGTGGTCTCCCAGACCCACTAGCCCTAGGCTAGGGTTTAGCTAAGATCACTACATAGAGAGCCCAAAATGGGATTTCTATTGGTCCATGGCTGATTGATGTAGATTTTTATAGTTTTTAGCGCTGTCTTTCTTGTACCTTCATACTGTACTTTTATACCTGCAAATTTGCATGCTAAACAACGATGTCACCCTGCATGAAAACTAAAACTATCCAGGATAGTGCAAAACCAAAACAAAAACTAAAACTAAAATTAACCAAGATAAAATTCACTGCTACAACATTCAAAATATAAAACAACTCAAAATTTAATCACAAACGTCACACAAAACTACAATTACAACTAAATTAAGATGTCTCTATTGGATGATCGGGAATCCCTTGGAGGAGGTAACCTATGATTGCTAATGAGGCTTCCCACGGTTTAAATAAAATTATGGAACTCAGTAATTTGAGTTTAATAAGTTCATTTGGACTAAGTGAGTCCAATAGAAAATAGTGGTGTCAGAACGAGGGAACCGTAAGATTCTAACTAGTGTCGCTCTAATCAACTTTAACATGCTCCCATAAAATTTAAAGAACTACAACCATAGGGCCACATGACTTTATATCATAACTTGACACACTAGAAAACTCAAACTCGTCACAGTAAGGAGCTTGGAGCTAGCATGGTAGGCAGCACGACCATCTTTAACAGCAAAACTTGTCTTCCCTAACTAAATCAATCTTCCTTTCTTAGACTTAAACAACAAAGTCATAGGACTTCGAGGTTGCTTGATTATGCAACGTAAATCCTCACCTTATCTTTAGGCCTTTTGTATAGCCTTGCTATACAATATAAGCCCTAACTCGTCTTAGGATTCTGAGGTTGTTGTTTGTCATGACCTAAATCCTCACATCTTCCAAGCTATTTGTATGATCGTTTAATACGAATGTAAGCTCTAACAAATAAAATTGGCTGGATGAAACACCTAAATAATTCTCCTCAAAACTGAAGCCAAACATTAGGATAGCTTGGGAAGTCACCGAGGTTCCACTCTTGATCCATGACATCCCATAGTTCTTCCTCCTTTGGACTCTACAACAAAATGTTCCAAGTTTGAACCAATCCCCTTTCACTCCTCTACATCCGATCTCATTGAGAAGTCCCACCCTTTGAAACTCCTTAAAGATAATATTTCCTGATTTTTATCGAGAGTCTTCTTAGGTGACTTTGGATTCTTTGAAGATAATATTTCCTGATTTTTATCGAGAGTCTTCTTAGGTGACTTTGGTCATTTAAAAGCGTTGAAGAGTCCTACCCTTTGAAATTCTTTGAAGATAATTTTTCTTGATTTTTATCGAGAGTCTTCTTAGGTGGCTTTGGTCATTTAAGAATATTTCATGATTTTTATCGAGAGTCTTCTTAGGTGACTTTGGTCATTTAAGATGTAATTAACTACTTTCTTGACTTTTATCGAGAGTCTTCTTAAGTGACTTTGGTCATTTAAGATGTAATTAACTATAGGCTAGATTTTTATCGAGAGTCTTCTTAGGTGACTTTGGTCATTTAAGATGTAATTAACTATAGGGGAATTTTTATCGAGAGTCTTCTTAGGTGACTTTGGTCATTTAAGATGTAATTAACTATAGGGGTACCCTTATATGAAGCATGTCCGAACCCAGCTTAATATAAACCCTATTTAATCTTTTATATTAAATATCCTTATAGGAAGCATTTTGGAACCTAGCTTAATATAAAACCTATTTACTTCTTTATATTAAATAGGAGAACTTGTCGGCAAATAAAATGGTTTCACAGACCAAACGAATGTCATATATTCTTTAGCTTATTCGATCGAGCCTCATCCTCAAGTCTTGTGTTTATTCATCATGATAGATACAGGATTTGAGGTACAGCGCTCTTTCATTTAGACTATGAAAAATATGGGGTCAGTTTGATTTCATATTTTTTCTAAAACTAAATATATATGTAAATTAAAACGTCATTCCAAAGTGGGCAATGGAATTTCGATTCTGGTGACCAACAGCTTCATACGGGCAACTCTCCGACCAAAAGTAGCACCGACAATAAATAAACAGTTTTGTTACCTAAATAAAACTAAAATTTTCTTTAATAAATACTTTGTTTTGTTATTGTTCAGGCTAAGTTTCAGTTCACTAAAATTTTTCCTGTCGTCTGCAAAGAAATGTCAGGCCAGACGCTGATCTTTACCTTTAAATATGGCTGGAACCTCACACTCAACAAGAAAATGGTGCCACAGGGTGGCACTATAGACTTTGACATGGAATTTACTCAAGTCATCATGGATTATGAGGGGCCTCTAATGGATGTTGTCAGCTGACAGGAAAAGGAAGAGCTGCCCTCACTGCTGAGGTTGACCACTAAAGACAATTCATCACCGAAGGGAAAGAATGTGATGATACAACAGGACCCGATGGAGGGGCTTAGCTACCTAACGTCCATGATAGCTACGCCGACTGGGGGCATAGTCGCCACCGTTAATCAAAGACTACCGGATGCTCCACTATGAAGAAATCAACATAGAAGTGCTAGCTACCGAAAGCAGAGTGATTTCTTACGAGAAGAAAGAAGACGCAAGATAGAGGCAGGGAATTTACTTAATCGTATTCCTGAGAGAAAATCAATGATTCAGGCATGAGAGAAACCTCTTCCAGCTTGCCTGCTACAGATAAGGAGTTCGGGTTTGTTACAAAGCCGGAAATACCACCAGCTTCAGATGTCCTTTGCATGGGTTGCCCGACCTGCAATGCCGAAATACCTGCACGAGCTTTAGCTATAGAGGTATTCGTGGAATGCCCGGACTGTAATTTCCTACACCTACATCACTGAAGTACCTTAGAGGAGTATGCATTTACTGATGATGGGTCTCAGACCATCGATTGCTTGATGGCGGAGTTGTATATCCCATTGGGAACATATAAATATGTCCCGTGGAGTCCAGAGCCATATGTCCCTTTGGATGCCGAGTCATATATTCTGTTAGCGCCAGAATCAGCACCAGCTTGGGTTCCCGCCAACGTTGAAATGAGGAAATATCCTTGACATTTGTTGTTTCTCAGTACAATAGAGTACTACAAGATGAACAAAGTGAACAAAAGAAATTTTGAATTCTACGAAGAAGTACAAGGGAGGTTCATCAATATATTAGAAGGATTGGAATTATACACCAGGGTCTTCTCAGAAAGTGATGAACGAAACATTCTCGACTACATTTTTGACCTGAGAGATAGAGGTCAAGCAGGCCTGCTTATGGAAAAAACCTATTCCGAACAAAGAAAGTGGATGTGAGGAAAGGGGAGGATCACGATTCAGTGCGGATACTGCTACAACTTTACCAATGATAGATAAGGAAATCCTCCTGGGATTCTCAGATACAATCAGGTGGATCCACTACCTCCAATGATAAAATTGATGATTAAAAGAATGGTCAGATGGAGTATACAACCAAGTAACTGCATCCCCAGCTGTTGCATCATCAACATATATGATGAAGGAGACTGCATACCTCTGCACATTGATCGTGATGACTTTGTGAGACCTTTCTGCACGGTCTCATTCATGAGCAAAAGCAACATCTTATTCGAAAAAGAGATTGATATCATTGGTCCTGGAAAATTCAGAGGAGCTGTAGAAATTCTGCTGCCTATTGGTTCAGTGCTAGTCAATTCTCTTTTAAAAAATCAACCAACTAAAATTAAATTTTTGAAAACATATTTTGAAAATTAAACATGATAAAAACAACAAGAAAAGAAACTAAATATGTTGAGTTGATACTCTCGATTTTAAGGTCTCTTACTCTTTGCTCGTGTAGCATAACTATCTTTGTCTGCACTAGTTATCTTAACACCCATGTGGAATTTCACGTTCTTCACAAAACCTCACAAAAATTTCACATATCTTCCTCAATAATGTTAACCCATTCACATGACATATATCCTTGGATTCAACACTTTTAATTTTAATTTTGGAATCAGACCTTAACTTCTGATTCACTTCCTTTCGAGGTCGGTCCTTAGCTTCTGACTCTCTTTTGAGATTGATCATTAAGTTTCAATTCTCATTTTTGAATCAATCCTTAACTTCAGACTCTTTTTTTTTAGATTGATCGTTAACTTTCAATTCTCATTTTTGAATGATTCCTTAACTTCTGATTCACTCTTTTCGATGTCAGTCCTTAACTTCCGACTCTTTCTTTTGAGATTAATCATTAACTTTCAATTCTCATTTTTTGAATCAGTCCTTAACTTATGATTCACTCTTTTTGAGGTCGGTCCTTAACCCCCAACTCTCTCTTCTGAGATTGATCCTTAACTTTCAATTCTCATTTTAAAATCAGTCGTTACATTTTGATTCACTCTTTTTTAGGTCGGTCCTTAACTTATGACCCTCTCTTGAGATTGAACATTAACTTTTAATTCTTATTTTTAAATCAGTCCTTAACTTCTGATTCACTCTTTTCGAGGTCGGTCCTTAACTTCCGACTCTATCTTGAGATTGATCATTAACTTTCAATTCTCATTTTTGAATCAGTCCTTAAATTTTGATTCACTCTTTTCAAGGTCGGTCCTTAACTTCCGAACCTCTCTTGAGATTTATCATTAACTTTTAATTCTCATTTTTGAATCAGTCCTTAACTTCTGATTCACTCTCTTTTAGGTCGATCCTTAACTTTCAACTCTCTCTTTTGAGATTGATCCTTAACTTTCAATTCTCATTTATAATCAGTCTTTAACTTCTGATTCACTCTTTTCAAAGTCGGTCCTTAACTTCCGAACCTCTCTTGAGATTGATCATTAACTTTCAATTCTCATTTTTTAATCAGTCTTTAACTTCTGATTCACTCTTTTCAAGATCAGTCCTTAACTCCTGACTCTCTCTTTTGAGATTGATCTTTAACTTTCAATTCTCATTTTAGAATCAGTCCTTAACTTTTGATTCACTCTTTTAGAGGTCGGTCCTTAACTTCTGACACTCTTTTGAGATTGATCATTAACTTTCAATTTTCATTTTTGAATCAGTCCTTAACTTTTGATTCACTCTTTTTGAGGTCGGTCCTTAACTTCCGACTCTCTCTTTTGAGATTGATCATTAACTTTAAATTCTTATTTTTGAATCAATCCTTAACTTCTGATTCACTCTTTTTTAGGTCGATCCTTAACTTACGACCCTCTCTTGAGATTGATCATTAACTTTTAATTCTTATTTTTGAATCAGTCCTTAACTTTTGATTCACTCTTTTTGAGGTCGGTCCTTAACTTCTGACTCTCTCTTTTGAAATAGATCATTAACTTTATATTGTCATTTTCAAATCACTGCTTAACTTCTGATTCACTCTTTTTGAGGTCGGTTCTTAACTTCTGACTCTCTCTTTGGAGATTGATCATTAACTTTTAATTCTCATTTTGGAATCAGTCCTTAACTTCTGATTCACTTCTTTTTGATGTCGGTCCTTAACTTCCGAGTCTCTCTCTTTTGAGATTGATCATTAATTATCAATTCTCATTTTTGAATCTGTCAATAACTTTTGATTCACTTTATTTTAAGGTCGGTCCTTTAAGTTCCGTCTCTCTCTTTTGAGATTGATCATTAACTTTCAATTCATATGTTAGAATTAGTCCTTAACTTCTGATTCCTCTCTTCTTTCGAGATTGGTCCCTAACTTCCTACTCTCTTTTGAAACTAGTACCTAAACTTCAGTTCCTACCCCAGAGTCAGTACTTACATACTGAGTCCCATCCTTTATAAAAAAAAACATTAAACTTGACAACTCTAACATACTCTTCAATCCCCAGTGAGAGTTCCTACTTATTGATTTTGATCAAATATTTACTTGCTAATTCCCCAGCAGAAACAAATAACACACACAATTGTACACCTCCTTTTATGTCTCTTGACTTAGGAGTCTGCGTTGGTTTTGTTTATCTCATCGGTCAACTCAAATACACGCGGTGTGCTTGCCTAGCACACCACACATATTGGGGGTTCATTTGTTGACCTCACTTTTGGTTGAGGTCAAGTTCTTCCTCTTTATTTGCCTAGGGTCTAGCCACAAGAATTTCGTGTTGACTATTCCTAGAAAATCAGAAAAGGAACCCTCACCATTAGAAATTCCAAACTCCTCTTTACTCAACTTGAGGTTCCACACAGTGGTACTAACCTCTAGCACTAAGTAAGCGGGGTCATTATGACTGAGCCCAAGGAGAGTTTCTATAGGACTGCTTGCCCTTAGGGTTGACTCTGGATGTTGTTCTAGGCCTAAGGCACTTACTTGCACTCACCTCACTCACAATCACTCACAAAATTTAAACCCAAAATTTCTTGACTTTAATCCTTAATCCTTTGGGAAACTCATGTAGATGATCATCTAAACCCTCTAGCCTTATGCTAGGGTTTAACTAAAACCAGTACATAGAGGACCCAAATGGGGTTTCCATTGGTTCATAGCTCATTATTGTGGTTGACACCCCAATTCTACCAAAAATACCCAACTTGGGCTTTTTGCCCCTAAACTCTCCCAAATTACCTAAGTACCCTTAAAACCCTAAATTTAGCCAAAATTCCCAAATTAACCCAAAATACCCAAATTTATTCAAAAATAATTTCAAATCTTTCGAAAACATCCAAATTACCCAAAATAACCAAAAATTACCAAATTACCAAAATACCCCTCCCTGAACCAAAATTTAAAAAATCCAAAAAATCCTAAAAATTCCCAAAACCTTCCAAATATTTCCAATTTCATTTTTCTCAACTACCACATGACCCAATTTGACCATTTTGACCAAAACCCCTAAATTGTCTTTAAAGGCCCAATTTCCATAAATTTACCTCAAATGTCCATCAATTGGTTACCAATTTCAATTCTAAACTCAAATTCACCTTCTCTATGACCAATCTAAACTAAATTCAAGCTCAATTGGTCCATGCTTTGAGCTCAATTTTGATCTAAGTCCCCAACTTTGGCCCTATGACTTGGTTCCACCAAATTGAACCTCATGGCCGACTCCATTGGTCTCAAATTGAATCCTAAACTCTTCATAACACTCCTAAAAATCAAACTTGACCTTCAATTGGCATTGGTGAAGCCTCAATTTCATTTAATTTTAACCCAAATCCAAAAAAATCCCTAATTTTGCTCTAAATTGGCCATGTCTCAAAATTCCACCAAAATTGATTGCCTTAGCGCCAAAATTTCCATTCCATTCCTTCATGAAAAATCTTCATGGCATCTTCCTTGATCATTTGGACCATTCAATTGAGCCAAATTCCAAGCCTAGCTCAACTTAAGCCCAAGTCTAGTTCAACATGCCCAAATTGACCAAAATCTCAAAATCTTTCAAATTGAGCTTTCAATTAAACTCAAAATTACTTCAATCCTTCACCAAAATTTTCTTTACAATCATCTGCACAAATTTGATGAATAAATTGGGCTTAAACTCATGGCTAGGCTAACCCAAACCTAAGCTTTGGTCATTTGGACCCATATTGGACCCATGCACCAAAATTGACTTAGCCACCTTAATGCCACCAACTTTATGACTCCACAGCCACCAAACTCCTCCTAAGGACCAGGATAAACCATGCAAAACCCACCAAAGCATGCTATGGACCAATAGATCCTTAAATTAAGAGATTTTAATCTATTTTTGGACCCAACATGCAAAATATCACTCATCATCACTAACCCTTGGGGGTAAATCATAATTAAGCCTCCCTCTGGATCATCAGACTTCCACGTCCCCTTGCCTTGTCGGCTTACCTAAAGGATGAAAAACACCAATACCATGAGCACCCCCAAAAATTTAAACCTAATTCAAACCTAGAGGCCAACTCACCTTAATTGACCTTTAGAGCTTTTCTACCCTCCACATAAGCTTCACATTGCACCCAAATGGAGGTCATGAAATCCACCCTAAGCCAATTTTATTTTAACCTCACCTACTTGGCCAATGAAGGATAACTAAATTTTCTTAAGGAAACTCTGCCAAACTGCCCTCAGAGTCTCCCTAAGACCTCCTCACTTCAAGCCAACCATATTCCCCCACTGAGTTTCATTGTGGAAGCTTAATTTTAAGCTTGAATTTTTGCAAAAAAACAGGGTAGATCTCTCCACACCTCCATAGTGAATCGAACTTCAATTAAATGTGCACACACCTTCCCCACAGTGAAAGAAGTTGATTCCCCACAAAAGCCCCCTCTAAAATAGCCTTTAACCTAGCTCTAGACCAACACCTGAAATCAAGCTTAGTCGAATTCATACCTAGACCATTCACTAGGACACAAGGCTTCATCTTGAGGTTTGTTGGGACCAATCAAAGCTACTAAAACCATCTGATTGAGGCCTCCCCTCTCAGACAAAGGTATTGAACTCCAACCCTAATCCGAGCCTAGTTTGACTCTCAATATGTATTTACTGTATTTCATATCATATAATCTGTATAGATAGGTTTGTCTTGAGTAGATGAAGCTCAAGGACCAAACCTCATGAGATTTTTTTAAGTATAGAGGGAAATCTTAAGGTTTGAGTGTGGACGGTTATCGGGTTAGCCTATTTGGGGATGATGACGGGGAGCCGTTCGATTGCGTGTTTATTTCATCAACGAACGAGATGAAGTCGGAAACCTCTTCGGTTCATAAAGCGCGGGCTGAGTCAGCGGCTACATGGATGGCGACGTCCAACCAGAGCACGCATTTAAATAGAATCTAGTCAGTGCCTCGCATTTAAATAGATAAATAGGGTATTTTCTGATTTATTTAAATGCTTAATTTTAAAAATTTATATCTTGGTGTAAGAAAATCACAAAAATAAAATAAAAATATCTTCTTGCTCAGTAAACAGAGGAAAATAATGTGGAGAAAATTTGAAGTTTATGTAATGCATATTTTATATTTAATTATTTAAACAGTGTTTTGAGTCTTTTAATTCTCCATGCATGTAGACATTTCACCATGGCTTGAAATTTTGGCATGTTGTTGCCTCTATCATAGGGAACATTTTTTGATTTTTTTAAAGTGAGAGGAGTTCTCAAGACAGAGATCCATATTTTTCAAGTTTTTGTTTATTATTTGTATAAATTAATTATAATAATTAGCATGTTCCTTAAAAAATGCCAAGATAATTTTGGAAGGTTTATTATGGCCACAGAAACCTTTGGAAAATGTTTCATGATCTAAGTCATTAAGAATGTACCTAATTTGCACAAACCCTAAAATGCAAAGAAAATTAATTTTGGGAAACAAAAACATCTAAATGACTTGATTTTTAATCTCCACTATAATTTTAAGTTCAGAGAACTCTCCATAGAAACTTCAAAATATTTGGAGCTCATTCGATAACTAAAATTGATTTTCTAAGTTAAATACCATTTTAACACTAAAATGATTTTTAACAATCACAATATAACTCAAAAAATTATAAAAATTTGTTTTTGGAGTTCTCTGTGATCTGATGAATTTTATAAAAATAAATTTTTAATTAAAATAAAA
>JXCR01098925.1:0-31979 GCA_002079205.1 Phalaenopsis hybrid cultivar
TTTAGGATATGATGATTAAGTCTTAGCATATCATTGAACCTAATTTTGTGAAAGGATAGATTTGTAAATAGCTTTGTAGTTCTTCTTCGATGTAATTTTCTCATTGTGTGTTTCTTCCTGCTTGACTGATTTTTTTTTAATTTTTTTGCTATTTTTAAATTTGCTATTATGATTTTTAGTTTTTTAATTTTTATTTATTAATTTATTTATTTTTGCAGTTTGATTCTTTGAAAGGAACTTTGCGTCACTTTNGCACAAAATTCACGGATTTGCGCGAAATCGGATTTTAATTAAGCCCAAAGGACGGGTGAAAATGCGAACTTCTCCGAATGACCTCCGACGACAANAAAGGGAAAGACACACATGGAATGGGTGTATAGGGTGGAGCGAAAGTTCGCAGTGAATGGACTAAATGGAGAGGAGAAGCTCATGGCGGCAGGGTTATGTTTAGAAGGGAAAGATCTAACATGGTTTCCGTGGAGGGAGGTAAAATATATGATCCGTTCATGGGATGAATTTAAGGATTTCATGTTGGATTCCGAGCCATTAGAAGAGATCTACACTAGGAATTATATGCCTCGACTCAGGAGGGGATTATGATGAAATATAGGAAGAGATTCGACTATCGTCGAGAAGGTTGAGTTGGACTTTTGAAGCAAAATTAGAGGGAAATTTCATGAAGGGTTTAAAGCTCGACATAAGTGCATCATTTTGACTTTTAAGACCACGAGGATTGAGAGAGGCAGTGGAGCTGCCTAGATGGTGAAAGACTAGAACCAGATGGAGAAGACCACTAAAGGAGGCACCCTAAGATGATTCTATAAGAGTACCTTGATAATCATGACAACAAGGACCAAGATGGTTTCATTTCATAAGGAAGCGCCGAAGAAGAGGAATATGGTGGCTCGCTCAGGGGTGAACGTCAAGCGCCTCATAGAGGCAGAGGTGTTGGTCATCAGATCAAAGAGATTATGTTTTCAATGTGAAGAGAAGTACGCTCCAGGCCACCGAGATCACGCGCTCCCAGTCCTTACAATTTGTGATGGGGTGGAGGCGGATAGTGAAGATTTGGATGAAGAAGTGGGAGACGTGAGGAGAACTTAAATTTGCATTTAGCGGTGGTCCCTCAACTCAATGGTGAGATTCGCTTCGCGCCATGAAGGTGAGGGGACAGATCGGGGAGCAACCTGTAGTGGTGTTGGTGGATAGCAGGGTCACTCACATTTTTATCTCCAACTGGGTCGTGGACTAGTTGGGTTTGAAGCTGGTAGATATGTGAAGCTTTGGGGTCATGATGAGGACAAGGAAGGTGGAGAAAATCGAGGAATTTGTAGGAGATTGAGTTTGACACTATAGGGCCTACAGGTGGTGGAGGATTTTCTTCCCTTGGATTTGGAAAGCACTGATGTGATTTTGGGAATGAAGTCGCTTCAAACGATTTGAGAGACGAAAGTGGATTGGAAATCATTGGCTATGGAGATTAGGGTGGAGTGGGGAAGGGGGAGGTGGTGCTTGGAGGGGATGCTAGCTTGTGTAGAACCATGGTCTCACTCAAAATCATAATCAATACGATATGATAAATAGGGTTGGGCTATTTGAAGAAGTTGTAGTGCATAGAGGAGATTCGGTATCTGCAATAGTGTTTCGACATCTTTCAGCAACCTATCGGGTTACCGCCACTGAGAGAGCATGAGCATGCCATTACGTTGTAGGAAGGTATTCCTCATATCAGTGGCCCTATTGGTATCCTCGGATTCAGAAGGACAAGATTAATATGTTGATCTTGGAGATAGTCGAAGCAGGATTATCAGACTCAGTGTGAGCTCATTTTCTTGTCTAGTTCTTTTGCTAAAAAAAAAAGGATGGTAGCTGGAGATTCTTTGTGGACTACATGACTCTGAACATGGAAAAGTTATTGGACCAGTTCCCTATTCTGGGCTTTAAGGAGTTCGATGAATTTTATGGAGTAGCTATCTTCTCAGAGATCGACCTTAAATCAGGATACCATCATATCATGATGAATACAACCGATGTGCACAAGATAATGTTCAAGACTCGTGAAGGACATTACGAGTTTTTAGTGATGACGTTCGGCCTTACTAATGCTCTGACCCCATTTCAGTCTCTTATGAATAGCGTTTTTCAGCCTTAACTTAAGAAGTTCGTCCTCATATTTTTTTAATGACATGCTGATTTATAGTTTTATGGAGACCGAGCATATTGGGGACCTGAGGACAGTATTTGAGATGTAGAGAGGGCACCGGTTGTACGCTAACTTGTAGGTAGAGTATCGAGGCACATGGTGATTAGAGCATGGTAGCAGTGGATCAGTCCAAGGTTGAGGCTATGTTGGGTTAGCCCTTCTCGAGGAGCCTGAAAGAGTTGAGAGAGTTCTTAGGTTTCATTGTGTACAACCAGAAATTTGTGAGAAGGTATGACACGATTGTATGGTCGCTGACGAAGCAGCTGAAGAGTGGCAGTTTCAAGTGGAGGGAAGTAGCGACACAAGCCTTCAAACAACTGAAGAGCTCTCCTGAGCCTTAGTAGGCTATTTGTGGTAGTGATTGATGTGTCAAGATATGGATTGGGAGCAATACTCGTGCAGGACCAGCGGCCTATTTGTCTATTTATGCCAGGTGCACACTGTCAGGTATGTCTCAAGTCTGTATAAGAGCTATAATTGATGGCTATTGTCTTGACCATTCATAAGTGGTGTTCTTATCTTTCGGGGTGACACTTTATAGTCGGGACAAATCAAAGGAGCTTGAAGTATCTGTTAGAGTAGAGGATGGTGGCTGGTGAGCATCAGAGATGGCTATCCAAGTTACTTTAATATGATTTTGAGATTCAATATCTCCCAGGACTAGAGATAAAGCCACGAATGCATTGTCCAGTATTGAGGAAGGTGGGGATGAGTCCCAATTGACAGTTTTATCAGTACCCCTGGTTTGATTGGGAAGCCCTGAGCCGGGAGAGTGAACAGGATGAAGGGCTGAGGAAGATTAGGGTATATTTGCTATAGGATTTGAGCAATCATCCGGGATATACATTATCCGGGATACACATTGAGGGGACAACAACTACTCCACCTAAGGGCGATTCATGTTACTGACAGCATTGGGGTACATCCCCAAGCTGTTGCATGAGTTTCGCGATAGCGCAATTGGGGGTGACTCAAGGGTACGAAAGACATACAATCGACTGTCGGCGGAGCTATATTGGGTAGGGATGCTCAGAGATATAGAGGACATAGTAAAGAGATGCTATTTTTGTCAATGACATAAGTATTTGACTATGACACCAGGAGGGCTACTACAACCCCTAGCTTTGCCTGAGAATGCCTGGAAGGAAGTGACGATGGATTTTATAAAGGGTTTGCCATGATCAGAGGGATTTACTGCGAGCAATTATATAGACTTTATTACATCACGACATCCTTACACTGTTGTCTCAGTTGATGCCATGTTCCTACGGGAAGTTGTTCATTATTTTTCAGAATACATTGTATCAGACAGACAAGATGTTTTGCTACTTTTTTGGAAAGAACTATTCAAATTGCAAGGGACAGTCTTAAAAAGGAGTACAACATATCATCCCCAGACAGATGGCTAAACGGAAATGGTCAACCAGAGTGTGGAGATGTATCTTCGTTGTTTTGTATCTGATATGTTGAAACTTTGGGCAAGATAGATTACTTGAGTTGAGTATTAGTACAACACTTCATACCATATTGCAACACAAACCTCTCCTTTCAAAATTTTGTATGGGTGGGATCTACTTCACATGATACATTATGGGCATAGCACTACATTGGTATCCATTTTAGACTGGTACTTGAAGGAGAGGGGAATGATATTGGCAAAGCTTAAGAGACATCTACAGAGGGCCCAATAGATCAGGAAGAGGAAGGTTGATGGACAAAGGAGGGGGGTACAACTTAAGCACAGAGACATGTTTTATTTAAAGTTGAGACCTTACAGGCAGAAGACACTGGTCAGGATGAGCATGAATATGTTTGGGGGCGTTTTATTAGGGCTTGGTTTTTGTTTTGTATTCCTGCAATTTTCTCTTTTGTTTGTTTGTCCTAGGGTTGTTGAAAAGCCGATCTACCTATAGATTATCCTTGTATCTTATTTATTGTCTGGATATTAATAAAATTAGCCTGAATCTTGGTTTTCCCCTTAATTTCTTGCAATTTGTTTGCTGTTTTTGGCTCCGAGGTGTATCATCTTCCTATATATTTATATGCAGTTCTATAAGGCCTTGGATTAATTTGTGCATGTTTCAACCATGATCGTTGGATGTGGTTCCTTCATTGCTTTTGATATTTAAAAACAAAGGGAAGAGGAAAAGAGCTCAACGCCATTGCTATTATGTACTGGATTAAATGAAGCGTAATTTGTTCGAATTTCTGCTAAGGCTGCTATTCTCCTATTAGTTTTGTCTAATTATGGGAAATATCATTTCTAAGCCAGTTGCACCCNTTGATATACTAAAGATAAGATACAGATAGGTTTGTATGGGTGGACATAAACACTCAACCCACACGGTACAACACACACCAAAAAATTTAGAAGATGGGTACATATAGAAATAAAAAGAAACTCAAAAACCACCCGGGCGCTGAAAGAGTGTGGGTCATCCCAATCTAGTCTTGCCTCTGGCTCTAGTTCTCGGTAGGGATCCATCTAGCAAATTGGTAAGGTGCTGACCATTACCCGTAGTAACCAAAGTATCATCCATAACTAATGAGCTTTAGTAGATCTTCATTCTTTCTTCCTCCTAGAAGTATAAAATTGTCATTCCTCCGAAGAATCTGCCTGATGGGGTAGAGCTGAAGCAGAAAGATTACTAACAGTAGTACCCACAATAGGTTCTACAATATGTGAAGTATGAGTTGCCACTACACAGGATACTTCTTGAAGAAGTGGAGCTGCGAGACTCTCCTGATTATCAGTCTGAACACTGATTTATAAGTAATAGCCCATCAGTGTTGTTTTGTATGGAGTTTGTAGGTGCAAGCATCGTAACACTCACAGTAACAGTAACAGCAGTGTCATGGAGGGGGGTCCTCAGATGCAACAGACACCTCCTGTCTGGTAGTATCCTCCTCACGTGGAACTAAAATGTCCACAATAGTGGGGTTAGACCCATCCTTATTCACTTGAACCTTATATTTTAAATTAGAATAAAGTTTGTGACATTTAGCAAGGATATGACCAAACATCTTACAGTGGGTACAATATCGGGGTTTGTGTTCTATGACAATTTGTTGCCAATAACCATTATGGGTTGTGCTCAGTTAGAATTCAGTAACATCAGGTAAAGTAATATCCTTTTCCACAAGTATTCTGGTCACTGAGGGTCTAGTTAGGTTGAAAGTGGGCGGATCTAATTTCAAAGGATCTCCAAGGATGACCCCAATAAAGTTGAAAACCTGATGGTGAAAAAAATGCAGCTTGAGACCAGACAAACTAAACCATACCAGCACAGTGGGAGTTTCATGATTTGGGATGAAATTAAGAGACCACTTGAGTAACTCCATTGATTTGTCTTCGATATTAAAATATTCTTGAAGAAAATTTTGGTGTTGTCTTCAACCACTGTTAGTTAGATCAACACATGTCTCCTATCCATCAGTCACACTTACCACTTGCCTACTAGCTTAAGATCATCAACACTCTTTCTGATAAATCCATAAAAGGGTGTCCCCACTAAAATTTTTCAATAAGAGCAAACTTGAATTTTTCTGTCAGAGTAGAAATTTCTGATTCAGAGAAAAAGATTGCTTCTTTTTCACCTTTCCTACTTCCTTCTTAATAAAAGAACAATTATCTGTACCCTCACGAGATTTCTTATAACTTGAAAGGAATCCCACTGCGAACTCCAACTGAGGGTTACCCACCACATGGGCAAATGAGACTTTGTCCGGCTCATCCAAACAAGGAGACGTCATCAGAGCAAGGAGAGCTGTCGGCGTTAAGCTACAACAAACTGCGGCAGGAAAAACAGTGAGAAGCTTCACGAAATTGGGCTGACGAGCAGCTCTGTCGCAGACGCCAGAGGCAGAGCCGAGAAGACGACGTGATGCCGAACTGGGGTCGAGCGGCTTTGTCGCAGACAGAAGAAGGACGCAGTTGTCGAGCTGCTGGACTCGTCGAGCAGACGCGAACGCGTCGTCGTCGAGACGCAGACGAATGCCGACGAAGACGAGCGCAAGCGGCGAAGTAGAAAAAAGCGGAAGCTTTGAGCGACAGAATCAATGGCAATCTCCATTCGAAACATTCGAAACCCTAGCAGAGCAGTCGACTGCTATATATATATATATATATATATATATATATATATATATATATATATATATACTCTCTNATTTTCCTATGATTTTTCGCGTCTTAGATTTTTTATGTAAAATCTATGTTATTTTTTTTCTTTTATTGTAGATTTCTTTGATTTAATAACAAGTTGTTATCAAGAGATACTTTTTGTCTTTTAATTCTGATGATGGCAAGAATGAAATATAATATTCCGCTCATGGACCGAAATGTCAGAATTTTACTTTGGCAAGTTAAGATGTAGGCTGTTTTGGCGCATTTGAATTTTGATGTTGCGTTGCTAGGATTTGAAAAATTGCCCCCATCGTGGATGCCATGGAAAATAAATAATGCAAGGATTGAAAGGGTTTATCTTAGATTCATTTTCATTCGTCAAATCATATTTTATAGGAAATTTTGAAGGAGAGTATGTCAGTTGTGTAATGGCAGAAATTAAAATAATTATGCATGAAGAAAAGTCTCACCAATAAGTTGCATTTGAAGTAGCATTTGCACTCTCAAAGTATGTTTGAAGTTGAGTCTCTTGTAGATCATTTAATTACCTATAAAGAGATTATTTTTGATTTAGAGGCTATTGAGGTTTGGTATGACAACAAAAATTTGATATTAATTTTCTTATATTTGCTACATTCATAATGCGCAATATTTAGAGATACCGTCTTATATGCTCGAGGGACAATTATTTTGATTGTAATTTATATGATGCCTTGTTCTTTAAAGAGAAGATATGCAGCTTGTGGATGAACCTATTACTTAAGGAGAATGCCTTGTTTGAGGGAGGACTTGAGAGACAAGTTTTGGTGCTGATATGAAGGTGTCGGCCGTTTTAATTTTAAAACTTTAAACTTTATGAATTTTGTTGAAAAAGAGATGTAATTTTGTAGATATGAAAATAATTTAAATATAAATATGATCTTTTTGATTTTTCGAAAGTGACATTTTAATTTTAACATAGATGAGATCAAACGAGTCTCATATATTGAATAATTCAGATAATTGAGCTCAATACCACAAGTAATACACTTATCCCGAAGAATAAACATATCACTTGTAGTAGGAACTCAATCACCTAAACTAAAAAAATTGTGACATCCGTTTGGTTTGCGAAATATCTTTATATGAGGCCAACAGGTTCTCCTACCTAATATAAAGATTAGATATGGTTTATTTTACCTGGGTCCCAAGTTCCCTATAGAGACAAGCCTCTATAGTTAATTACATCTTAAATGACTCTCGATTAAGATCAGTGGTTTTACCTTACAGATTTCAAAGTTTAGGTTTCCAAGATTGAACATGGAAAAATAAAATGGGAGTGTCTCAAAAAGGAACTGTTATTTTTAAGGAATCTAAAGGAATGAAGAGTAGAGGACATCACAGATTCAGGAAAAACCTTAGTGACTTCCCAACTATCTTATTGTTTGGTTTTATGTCTTTGAAATTATGTTATTTAATGTTTAATCCTGCAACTTATTTAGAATTTGGGACTTACATTCGCACGATATCTGATCGTGCAAATAGCCTAAAAAGATAGGAGCATTTACACTGTACCGTACGGTAACCTCGGAATCCTAAAGCGTTAGGACTTATAATTTCGCAATTGGATTGTGCAAAGACCTAAAAGTGATGTGGGAGGGTTTATGCTGCGCTAGGCAAACCACCTCGAAATCCTATGGGCTGTTATTTAAATTAAGGAAAGTTTTCGGTGATGTGAACTTGTTTTGATGCTGCAAATTCATCTTGAAGTTGCTCTTCTGAATGTCCTCGTTGCAGCACCTTTGGGTTTGTTATTAATCCTATGTAATCCCTAGGTTTTCCTATACTAAGGTATAGTGTGTAACAAAACAATTAAGCATGTAATATAGAAGAAAAACATAGTAGAATGTATAGTGAAAGGAAAAGAACAGTATAACATGCTAAGAGAACAATATAACATGCTAAGAGAACAATATAACTTGTCAGGAGAACGGTATAACATGCCAGGATATAACATGTCATGAAACAAAATACTGTAATGTAAATCAAACCTGTATATTTGAGAGATCTGTTGCTCCTTCAAGCGAACTAGTATTCACTGTATAAACAAAAGAAAGACATTGTCTGGAAAACTCGAGAAAATCGAGAAATAACCCATAACAAAATCTCGAGAAAATCCTGGAGAAAAGATCACGAGTGCTTTGTCCAAAAATTTCAAGGAAACATATGAAAAAGTCTGAAATG
Source organism: Phalaenopsis hybrid cultivar (assembly GCA_002079205.1). NCBI lineage: Eukaryota > Viridiplantae > Streptophyta > Magnoliopsida > Asparagales > Orchidaceae > Phalaenopsis > Phalaenopsis hybrid cultivar. The sequence continues at coordinate 8,553 of JXCR01098925.1, forward strand.
AGGGGACTGCAAGCACTCGGGTTGGGGCTAGACTCAAATATATATATATTTGTACTCGAGTGACGTCGAAAGCTATTATCGGTCACCCGAATGTATAGAACCGATACCCGCCACTCAACTAGGAGAATGATGTCCCACTAAACCTAACTTAGGAGGGTACTCCTTAGCCAATTTTTATAGTAAAAATGTTGTATCTGTTCTTATCAGTTTATTTTATCAATTTTTAAAAAGTATAGTTGTCCACGAGTCGATCACGTCGTCGAACGTAGGACCGCTTACAACCTAAGAAGGTACGGGTCTCCCGCTAGTCTTGCGTTCAACAAGTTGACAACCAAGTTATGACACTTTAAAATTTATATTTTAGCATGCACATATTTCAAGCATACAAAAAAATATTGTATTAATTTTATAGTAAAAATATTGTATCTGTTCTTATCAGTTTATTTTATCAATTTTTAAAAAGTATAGTTGTCCACGAGTCGATCACGTCGTCGAACGTAGGACCGCTTACAACCTAAGAAGGTACGGGTCTCCCGCTAGTCTTGCGTTCAACAAGTTGACAACCAAGTTATGACACTTTAAAATTTATATTTTAGCATGCACATATTTCAAGCAGACAAAAAAAAAATTGTATTAATTTTATAGTAAAAATATTGTATCTGTTCTTATCAGTTTATTTTATCAATTTTTAAAAAAGTATAGTTGTTCACGAGTTGATCACGTCGTCGAACGTAGGACTGCCAACAACCTAAGAAGGTGCGGGACTCCCGCTAGTCTTGTTTCGGTGAATGATACTTACATCTTACAGTTCATTAGGTCCCAGAATTGAGTCTTGTTGTTGTAGGATGAGATATCATTCTGCTCTACTACCGACGTGCCTTTGTCATCATCGCCCTAAGCCCCAAAACAAATCGACCTACTTGCGACCTTGCTTGATGGTTCCATATATAACAAAAGGCTATATATGAGCACTTATATATCAGACATAAGCACAAAAAACCGAACTAAGAAGCAAACAAAAAAAGAATAAAAATGGAGATGAGAAAGATGAGAAATTGATCCACCCAAAATATCGAAAGAATAACGGGTGAAACAATCCTCAAGATTGTGCCAAAAAGATCTAAACACGAGAGCCCAAGATCTTTGAATCATTCCAAGAAGGATATCTTTTTCTTAAATTTTATAATTGGATCAACCCAAGAAGGGTATCCTTTTCAAATAGCAATTTTATGAGTTTTCAAACCCTTTCATGAATCCAATTTGCATCAACATTATGTTTCCTTCAAATGAACTTGTACAAGCCTTTTATATTTCGCAAATTAGATAAAGAAAGATAATTCAAGGACAGCAACCTTTTTGAACTTTTAGAAATCATGCTCATATCAAAATCTTTCAATTCCACTCTTTGTTAAAAGCTTTCCACAAATGTAATATCAATTTAGAAAATATAGAAGCCTTCATGGCAAGGGCAAAATGAAACTAAACAATCCTCAACAGGCTCACGGATAACAACAAGAAGGAGAGCAGGCCAGGAAAGAGTGCAGGGCTCACGGGTAAGGGCTTCAAGAGAAAGGCCACGAAGACAGCAAACACCAAGTAAGGCTCACGGCCAAGGCAATAGGAAGGAAACTCATCACATTTAATTTCACGGGTAAGGGTAACAAGAGGAAAAGGCACCACATATTTAAGTCTGACCCAACCACCTTTAATATAAAAGAACCATAGGAAGAACTCATAGCCAGGATGAAATGAGAAGCAAATTAAATCTCAGCCAACCACAACACAAATCACAGCAATCAGGCTCGCGGGTAGGGGCAAAGAAGAAGGCCACAAAGGCAGCAAATACCAAGTAAGGCTCACGACCAAGGTAGCAGTAAGGAAACCACCATGTCATTGTATTACATTTGATATATGTAAGAGAGTGAATAGACAAGCTACCATAAACTATCTAAACCGAAGTCATTTTCATCAAGTAAGACATAGTAATGAATTGATCAGCTTATTTCAAACATTCCCATATAGAAATATATATTGAAATCATGAATTTTGGGATGAAAAACTTGATTACCAATAAAAATCTTAAAAGAGAACATTATATACAGAATTTCCAACCCAACCGAACCCAACACAAAGAGACAAGCAACATAAACCTGTGTTCTCGGGTAAGGGCAAGCAACAGAGAATCAAAGAACCAAGACATGGAAGCTCACGGCCGGGGACAACCAAGGGAAATCACCATACCACATTTAACATAAAAGTGCCACGGGAGAGGGCTCACGGCCAGGAACAGTAAAAGGAAACCACCAGCCCACATTCACCATAAAAGAGCCACGGGAGAGAGTTCACAGCCAGGGAAAGCAAAGGGAAGCCACCAACCCACAGAAAAGCTCACAACCGAAAGACTCAAGGCCTAGAAAAGGAATACAAGGGCCCAAAGCAAGCCATATATTGTGTTGGAAACAACACTTAACCAAGCCAAAACAAAACTAAGCCCGAAACATTTTCAATGTAGGGCCAACCCGAAAGTAAGGTCTAACCCAACAAGTGACCAAAACCCGGCCATCACAAGGCACAAATTGAGCCCAGCACAGGGGCAAAACTAAACCATTTCAAAGCAAAACTGAGCCCAACACAGGAACAAACCTAGCCAGTAAGAAGAATAAAACAGGGAGCCATAGAGAGTAAACCGAGCCCAGCAGGAAAGGGCAAACATAAATAGAATTCCAGCCAAAATCGAGTCCAGCAGGTAGAGTCAAAATAAAACACAATTTCAGCTCATTTAAAACCAGCAAAGGGGCGAAAACATATAAACCTCAAAGCCAAACGTAACTCAGATCTTGGACAAAACCAAGCCCAATATAAGAGCTAAAGAAAACAACACAATTTAAGCCAAATCGAGCCCAACAAAGGGGCAGAAACAGTAGAGAACTTTCAGCTAAAATTTCAATTCAACAGACCCAAAACTGAGCCCTCCAAATAGGTCAAAACAAAGAAAAATTTCATTTATAATTTGATTCAAAAGAAGCCCAAACCGAACTCAACACATGGGCAAACTGAGCCCAGCATATGGGCAAAACAAATGAAAACATTTCCAGCAAGAATCCAATTCCAAAGGGCTAAAATCGAACCTACCCATATGGGGAAAATAGGGTAGAATTTTCAGCTAATGGTTAATCCAAAGGAGGCTAAATTCGAGCCCACCAAATGGACCAAAATAGAATCACTAAGAATCAGATTCCACAAAACATTAAATCCCAAAATTTGCATCCAGTATACATACTTCAAACAAGGACAGGCAACAGGAAACAAAAAAGCATAGGTAGGTTCTTAAAACCAACATCCCAAAGCATCGAAACAACTTCCAACATGTATTTAAACAGGGTGATAATAATAAAAAGCTCAAGAATTAAATCTCAAACCAACATTTCATTTAGCATGTATTTCAAATAGACAATTATCATCTCACGACAACCATTGGGATGTTCCAAAATTTTATCCATCATGCATTTTTCAAGCAGAAAAAGAGAAAAAAATCTATATTATACTTCATTTCTACTGATTCTAGCAAGTATCCATGCTTAAATCTCAAAAACAGGCCTTAACTTTATTTTCACATGCTTTAGAAGAGAAAAGAAGTATTTTTCAGATGCCATCTGAAATATCAGTTAAGACAAAACAAAGCCTCATGCATGCATCCCCTATTTTATCACTTCCAACATGTGTCGAGCAGGGCAACAGAACAAAGAAGAGAAGGAATAAGTACCTTGTTTGGATTTCTTAAAAGAAAAACACAGAAAAAGGAGATCAAGATTCCAAACGCCTAGCACGCAAGGTCCTAGCCAAAAGATAACTTCAACAGAGCCTCTTTTCCTAAAAGCTTTGAGAAACATCAACCAACGTATACTTCAAATTCCCAGCACACAATAATCTAGTCAAGAAGGAATTTCGACAGAGCCACTCCTCCTAAAAGCCTCGAACAGCAAACACCTCAGCCTCTCCTTCTCTCAGAGAATTTTCAACAACCCAAAACAGTACACTAGAGACCCTTTTTATAAGCAGAGAAGAGAGGGGGATAGCCACCTACCAGCCTCTTTGGTAGGCGAATCAAACGACGAGAACAGAATCGCCACAGTAAATGGGGAGACAGTAAAACTTCGAGAAGGAGAAGGGTCGGCCAGCTCGTCCCTTGCAATTGGAGAGCGGAAAAGTCTAGCGGCCACGCGAAGAAGGGGAAGAGTTGAGAAAGGAGGAAGAAATTGTCACGTGGATTGTTCACGGGAGCTAAGGCACACGAGGGAGACGAGCCGAGCGTTCGACTAAGCCGCGGGGTCGAACGAAGGATTAAGTGTGCAGGAATAGAGAAAATAGGGTTTAGGATTATAATTTTAATATTATAAGTAATAAAATATTAATATTTCTTAAAAATAAAGTTCGTTTCCTACTTTTTATTCGTGCATCAAAACATAACAAAATTAGTTTCCTTTTTAGGTAATTCTGACGTTCCGGACGCGCTGACGCAGTCCGTTTCGTCATCAGAGGACATTTTGACGAATTCATCAATTTGCGTGCAATTTTCTCGTGTGCGGAATTATGACAATATGAGTGTCTTTTCTAGTTAAAATTGGTGTTCCGGACGCGCTGGCGCAATCCATTTTGTCGTCGGAGGTCGTCCGGAGAATTTAGCATTTTTACCCATCCTTTAAGCTCAATTTAAGTCCGATTTTGTGCAACTTAGTGAATTTTGTGCATTTGGTGGGCATGTGATGATAAAGTCCTGAAAAAGTTTTCCTAGATCTTGAGATCCTATTGAAAATTTCTCCTTGAGCCTCCACATGATAGTCCTTTACGACTCGACCATAGAACGATGGTTTTGAGATCATCAATGCGAGACATCACAGGAAAAATAGAAAGTGGCTGAAATTTCTAAAAGAGTGGGTCTCAGTTCTAGTTTTCTAAGATAGTCAATAGGAACCCCTATAGCTAGATCCTAGGATTCTAAGGAAAAGAGTAATGACCGCAAAATGAGGTTAATAGAAGGGTAAATCAAAGTTTAAGAATAAGAATAAGATCTGTAATTACTACAGGAAGAAAATGCATATCAAATTTGAATGTTACAAACTGCAGAACAAGAACAAGAAAATGCTACTAATCAGATGTGAAAATTGCTTAGATCATTCTGATGAATACCATTGTCGTTGAAAATTTATTAGTAATGATGAGCTCATTGTTATCTCTGATAGTGAACCATGTGATGATTGCTCTTTTGATTCGAATTGTAAGTTTCTTATATACCTCAATAGAGACTGATTTTGAACATATGAAATTGCTAATATGGGATTCTAGTGGTCTACTTCAGTCATTGTTAAGAGAAGAATCAGATTGATTGAGGTGTATGCTCAATGTTGTCAAATCTAGTCCTTATTAAGAGGACCGAACTAGCCAAGATGAGACTTATGACATTGTTTTATAGGCAAGACTGTCCATTCAAGTATGTGCCTTAATTAATGATTTTAAATTTGATACTTGAAACAGAGATTTTATAAATTTAAGAATATTTTCATTCTTCTGGATGCAAATTTAATTTTAGTTTGAGCTTATTTTGAATCTGCATGGTATTCTCAGATTACGTCTTTGGATATTCAACACATTAATTAGAGCACATGCGGTTATTCAGATTCAGATATTGGAATAAGTACTGCCCATGTCTTTCAAGGAAACATGAGGCAAAAAATTCAAATAGAAGATTGCCTCATAAAGCCCATGTATGACTTAAAGAAATGCAATTTTGTGGTTAAGGAAATATTGTTTTGCTTGTGTTTGGTCCTCATTTGTTAAGTTCTTAGATATTCATGACTTATGGAAGCCTCCTATAAGCTCTTGTTTGTGCCAAATTTGAAACCCTTCAATCCAGTTACTAACTTAACTGTTCATCGAAAGTCTTTTTCGTGCTTGTCAACAAACTACTAGGTTCCTTGTAAGTCCTGTTAGAATTTTAGCACAAATTTAATGTGAGGTTTTTTCTCGTTTGAGAATGAGCTTTCACAACTTTTACATTTTTTATTCGCGCTCATTGAAGAGCTATCGTGTCCTCTATAAAGCTCATGCATGTTCCGTTTATACTCAATTTATTCCTTTGAGATGGCTTACATTACAACTTACTCATCAATTTGTCCCTAATTTGCATTTTTAAGAGCTTTTATTTTGATTTCATGTCTAAATAAATTCAATTTGATTGTTTATAAGCAGCGTTCAGACAAAATATGACGACCTCCCGATGTCGTCTCCGCTTAGGGGGCTGCATCAAGGGTGTTAGGCATTTTAATCACACTTAAAACAGTGTGCATAGTCGGTGTTTTGCAACACCACAGTCAAGTAATCTTCAAATCCACAGTGTTTAAAAAATCATATGTGGGGCTTTGTTTACCAGCATAAAGAAAATAACGCATACACAACCTTCTCGCCGTATCAATATGGCGAGCATTGGTCTCTAGCCCACCATGCTTAAAAAAATCTCCATAAGCTTCACGTACTTACAGAAGAATGAACATACTAAAATTGGCTTTTCCTGTTGGGTTAAAATTCCGTGACAAGTACTCGTGTTTTCACGGCACAACAAGGTTGCTTTGAACATTCTACCTTAAGCAGAGAAAAATCAATGGATGTTGCAACAAATGAATTTAGAAGTGAGGATGAAAGCCAAAACAATATTTTCTCTTTATGAAACTTTCTTTTGTTTATGATTTTTGCGGGGGGTGGGGGCACTTTGGTGAGAGGTGAGGAAGGACGGACCATGTGCAGGCGGAGTTGGGTGTGAGAGTGTAGTGGGCTACTGGGTGTGGATATGGAAAGTGTAGCAGAGGGTGGCGGCAAAGAACTGTGCCAAGGCAGGCCTAGGCTAAGGTGTTAGAGTAGAAACTAAAATTGGAGAGGATTTCTTGCACAAGAAAGAGTGAGGGAGAGAAAGGTGAAGGAGTGCAGCTCTTTGGTGAGAGGTGAGGAAGGACGAACTATGTGCAGGCGGAGTTGAGTGTGAGAGTGTAGTGGGCTACCGGGGTCGTGTGGATAAGTAAAGTGTAGCAGAGGGTGGCGGCAAAAAACTGTGCCAAGGCATGCCTAGGCTAAGGTGTTGAGTAGAAACTAAAATTGGAGAGGATTTCTTGTGCAAGAAAGTTAGAGGGAGAGAAAGGTGAGGGGGTGCAGTCTGGGCAGGAGAAAATGAGGGGAGCTGCAATGTATGGTGAAGTTGGATTCATGTGCTGAATGGTGGTTTTCATGCAGAGTCAGAGGAGCTCCTATTTTTAGCTTTGGGTGAAGGGAGTTGAGGAGCTGTGACACGTGTGCGAGACAGGTTGGAGCGGAAGCGGTGTGCAGCTATTGAAGTGTTTGCTTGGAGATGGGTCGAAGATGATGGTAGGTGGGTAAATGAGTGAGTTTTGCATCCAGCCACGAAAGGACTGGGGCTTTTGATCATTTGTCGAGGAGCAAGACTATCAATGGTGGAGCTGTAAACGGGAAAGAGATAGGATAGGGCTTAGTCTTGCAATTTGTGTGAGTTTTATGGTTATGGGAACGAGAGAGTAGGAGTGGAGAAATGAGGGTCATTTGGCTTAGAGAGAGGTGAGCTGGGGGATGCAGTATACAGAGGAGAACAGGATGTGCGAAAGGGGGGAGGACATGAATGAGAGTGGAGATCAGGAAGGGGGTAGATTGTGTTTAGCTTTTGTTCATTCAATTTTTTTTAGCGCATGAGGAAACCAGATGAGACAGATTCGGCGAAGCAGGTAATAAGGCTAGATTATGCAACAATGTTCATATTTTAGGGATAGGTGATGTCAGGATAGATTTAATAAAGATATACATATATAATAAATATTTTTGTGTGTATTTACTCTTTCTCATGTCTTGTATGCATATCATCTTGCATGTGGAGGCCCAGGTGATATAAGTTGTTTGGTGGTCGTATTTAATAGAAAGCAGGACTAGTGAATGTTGCGGACTCACCTTAGGCACAAAAAGTGTAGCACTTGGGTGAGAGGTGAGGAAGCACGGACTATGTGTAGGCGGAGTTGGTTGTGAGAGTTTACTGGGCTATTGCGGTCATGTGGATAAGGAAAGTGTAGCAGAGGGTGGCGGCAAAGAAGTGTGCTAAGGCAGACCTGGGCTAAGGTGTTAAAGTAGAAACTAAAATTGGAGAGGATTTCTTGCACAAGAAAAGACTAAGAGAAAGGTGAGGGGTTGAGGTCTGGGCAGGAGAAAACAAGGGGAGCTACAATGTGTGGTGAAGCTGGATTCATGTGCTGATTGGGGGTTGTAATGCAGGAGAGCAGTTGCGGGGCAGCGTGGAGCTCCTGATGTTAGCTTTGGATGAAGGGATTTTAGAGCTGTGACGCGTGTGCGAGACAAGCTGGAGTGGAGGCTGTGTGCGGCTATTGAAGTGGTTGCTTGGAGTTGGGTCAAAGAAGGTGGTAGGTGGGTAAATGAGAGAGAGTTTTGCATCCAGCCACACGAGGATGAGGGCTTTTGATCATTGGACGAGGAGCGAGACTAGCAGTGGTGGAGCTATAAATGGGTAAGATATAGGATAGGGCTTAGTCTTGTAGTTTGTGTGAGCTTTATGGTGATGGGAACGAGAAAAAGTAATAGTGGAGAAAGGCGGGTCATTTGGCTTAGAGAGGTGAGCTGGGTGATGCAGTATACAGAGGGGAACAGGATGTGTGAAAAGGGTAAGGACATGAATAAGAGTGGAGATTCAGAAAGGGGTAGGTTTTGTTTTGATTTTGTTCATTCAATTTTCCTTTTGCGCATGAGGAGACCATATGAGACAGATTCGACGAAGCCTATCACATTTTATCGATAGTTGATGTCGGATAGATTTAATAAAGATATACACATATAATAAATATTTTTGTGTTTATTTCCTCTTTCTCATGCCTTGTATGCATCTCATCTTTCATGTGGAGGCCCGTGTGATATGGGTATTGATTTCGGGTATTTTTTACATCTTGGGCGCATTAACACGTCCATTTTGCGAACGGATGACTTTTGGTTAGTCTTGATGGTGATCAAAATAATTTGAGTCTGACTCGAGCAATGTTGCATTCAGTAATCTTGTTTTCAACACGCTCGATCAAATCAATCACGGAAGGCTTCTCTATGAGTAATTATGATGCTTTCAATGCACCAACACAATCTGATTTACATACATATGTTATTTGGGTAGGCTCGACCGCACTTGAAGTAATCAATGCATCCAAAGTCCATTGTATCCAGTGAGGAGTTTTGCTTTGGTAATTTTGGCAGTATGAACATAGTGGCATGGTTGTTTTCCAAATAGATGTCATTTGGGCAATTTCAATAGCAGTCGAGGCATCCCTGATTCGGTTCGCATGATGTTCCGTTTGTCATTTGTTGCTTTTGGTGGGATCGATTAAATATTCTTGTGGGCAATATTTTTTATAAGATCTGTGATGTTGAACAGGAGGGCTTTAGCAGACAGGTAGAACTTCAGATTGAGAGGAATATATCTTCTAGNGTACTTGTCTTATTTCTACCTATTACTGTCTTCCATGTATAGCCTGTTATAATGTTTCCCTAGTATGTTTTGTTCTTCTTTAAGCATGTTATATTGTCTTTTTTCTCTTTACTATACAGTGCCCTTTTACTTTTCTTTCACACTGCATGCCTAGCTACTTTGATANATTTTCAAACTACGAAAGTTAAGTTGAACGATAGAACGGCCGACAGCAGCAAACACCAAATAAGGCTCACGGCCAAGGCAACAGAAAGGAGACTCATCACATTTAATTTCACGGGTAAGGGTAACAAGAGAAAAAGGCACCACATATTTAAGCCTGACCCAACCACCTTTAATATAAAAGAACCATAGGAAGAACTCATAGCCAGGATAAAATGAGAAGCAAATTCAATCCCGGCCAACCACAACACAAATCACAACAATAAGGCTCGCGGGTGGGGCAAAGAAGAAGGCCACAAAGGCAGCAAACACCAAGTAAGGCTCACGACCAAGGTAGCAGAAAGGAAACCACCATAGGTATTGTCATTGTATTATCTTTGATATATATAAGAGAGTGAATAGACAAGCTATCATAAACTATCTAAACCGAAGCCATTTTCATCAAGTAAGACATAGTAATGAATTGATCAGCTTATTTCAAACATTCTCATATATAAATATATATTAAAATCATGAATTTTGGGATGATAAATTTGATTAGCAATAAAAATCTCAAAAGGGAACATTATATCCAAAATTTCCAACCCAACCGAACCCAACACAAAGAGATGAGCAACATAAACCAGTGTTCTCGGGTAAGGGCAAGTAACAGAGAATCAAAGAACCAAGACATGGAAGCTCACGGCCGCGGACAACCAAGGGAAATCACCATACCACATTTAACAGAAAAGTGCCACGGGAGAGGGCTCACGGCCAGGAACAGTAAAAGGAAACCACCAGCCCACATTTACCATAAAAGAGCCACGGGAGAGAGTTCACAGCCAGGGACAACAAAGGGAAGCCACCAACCCACAGGAAAGCTCACAACCGAAAGACTGAAGGCCTAGAAAATCAGGGCCCAAAGCAAGCCATATATTGTGCTGGAAACAACACCTAAACAAGCCAAAACAAAACTAAGCCTGAAACAGTGTGCATAGTCGGTGTTTTGCAACACCACAGTCAAGTAATCTTCAAATCCACAGTGTTTAAAAAATCATATGTGGGGCTTTGTTTACCAGCATAAAGAAAATAATGCATACACAACCTTCTCGCCGCATCAATATGGCGAGCATTGGTCTCTAGCCCACCATGCTTAAAAAAATCTGCATAAGCTTCACGTACTTACAGAAGAATGAACATAATAAAATTGGCTTTTCCTGTTGGGTTAAAATTCCGTGACAAGTACTCGTGTTTTCACGGCACAACAAGGTTGCTTTCAACATTCTACCTTAAGCAGAGAAAAAATCAATGGATGTTGCAACAAATGAATTTAGCAGTGAGGATGAAAGCCAAAACAATATTTTCTCTTTATGAAACTTTCTTTTGTTTATGATTTTTGCGGGGGGTNGAACATTCTACCTTAAGCAGAGAAAAATCAATGGATGTTGCAACAAATGAATTTAGAAGTGAGGATGAAAGCCAAAACAATATTTTCTCTTTATGAAACTTTCTTTTGTTTATGATTTTTGCGGGGGGTGGGGGCACTTCGGTGAGAGGTGAGGAAGGACGGACCATGTGCAGGCGGAGTTGGGTGTGAGAGTGTAGTTGGCTACTGGGTGTGGATATGGAAAGTGTAGCAGAGGGTGGCGGCAAAGAACTGTGCCAAGGCAGGCCTNACTTTGGTGAGAGGTGAGGAAGGACGGACCATGTGCAGGCGGAGTTGGGTGTGAGAGTGTAGTGGGCTACTGGGTGTGGATATGGAAAGTGTAGCAGAGGGTGGCGGCAAAGAACTGTGCCAAGGCAGGCCTGGGCTAAGGTGTTAGAGTAGAAACTAAAATTGGAGAGGATTTCTTGCACAAGAAAGAGTGAGGGAGAGAAAGGTGAAGGAGTGCAGCTCTTTGGTGAGAGGTGAGGAAGGACGAACTATGTGCAGGCGGAGTTGAGTGTGAGAGTGTAGTGGGCTACCGGGGTCGTGTGGATAAGTAAAGTGTAGCAGAGGGTGGCGGCAAAAAACTGTGCCAAGGCATGCCTAGGCTAAGGTGTTGAGTAGAAACTAAAATTGGAGAGGATTTCTTGTGCAAGAAAGTTAGAGGGAGAGAAAGGTGAGGGGGTGCAGTCTGGGCAGGAGAAAATGAGGGGAGCTGCAATGTATGGTGAAGTNGACTATGTGCAGGCGGAGTTGAGTGTGAGAGTGTAGTGGGCTACCGGGGTCGTGTGGATAAGGAAAGTGTAGCAGAGGGTGGCGGCAAAAAACTGTGCCAAGGTATGCCTAGGCTAAGGTGTTTGAGTAGAAACTAAATTTGGAGAGGATTTCTTGTGCAAGAAAGTGAGAGGGAGAGAAAGGTGAGGGGGTGCAGTCTGGGCAGGAGAAAATGAGGGGAGCTGCAATGTATGGTGAAGTTGGATTCATGTGCTGAATGTTGGTTTTCATGCAGAGTCAGAGGAGCTCCTGTTTTTAGCTTTGGGTGAAGGGAGTTGAGGATCTGTGGCACGTGTGTGAGACAGTTTGGAGCGGAGGCGGTGTGCAGCTATTGAAGTGGTTGCTTGGAGATGGGTCGAAGATGATGGTAGGTGGGTAAATGAGTGAGTTTTGCATCCAGCCACGAAAGGACGGGGGCTTTTGATCATTTGCTGAGGAGCAAGACTAGCAATGGTGGAGCTGTAAACGGGCAAGAGATAGGATAGGGCTTATTCTTGCAATTTGTGTGAGTTTTATGGTTATGGGAACGAGAGAGGAGTGGAGAAAGGAGGTTCATTTGGCTTAGAGAGAGGTGAGCTGGGGGATGCAGTATACAGAGGAGAACAGGATGTGCTTAAAGGGGGAGGACATGAATGAGAGTGGAGATTAGGAAGGGGGTAGGTTGTGTTTTGATTTTGTTCATTCAATTTTTTTTAGCGCATGAGGAAACCAGATGAAACAGATTCGGCGAAGCAGGTAACAAGGCTAAATTGTGCAACAATGTTCATATTTTAGGGATAGGTGATGTCGGGATAGATTTAATAAAGATATACATATATAATAAATATTTTTGTGTGTATTTACTCTTTCTCATGCCTTGTATGCATGTCATCTTGCATGTGGAGGCCCAGGTGATATAAGTTGTTTGGTGGTCGTATTTAATAGAAAGCAGGACTAGTGAACGCTGCGGACTCACCTTAGGCACAAAAAGTGTAGCACTTCGGTGAGAGATGAGGAAGCACGGACTATGTGTAGGCGGAGTTGGTTGTGAGAGTTTAGTGGGCTATTGGGGTCATGTGGATAAGGAAAGTGTAACAGATGGTGGCGGCAAAGAAGTGTGCCAAGGCAAACCTGGGCTAAGGTGTTAAAGTTGAAACTAAAATTGGAGAGGATTTCTTGCTCAAGAAAATACTTAAGAGAAAATTGAGGGGTTGCGGTCGGGACAGGAGAAAACAAGGGGAGCTACAATGTGTGGTGAAGCTGGATTCATGTGTTGATTGGGGGTTGTAATGCAGGAGAGCAGTTGCGGGGCAGCGTGGAGCTCCTGATGTTAGCTTTGGATGAAGNTTGCGGACTCACCTTAGGCACAAAAAGTGTAGCACTTGGGTGAGAGGTGAGGAAGCACGGACTATGTGTAGGCGGAGTTGGTTGTGAGAATTTAGTGGGCTATTGGGGTCATGTGGATAAGGAAAGTGTAGTAGAGGGTGGCGTCAAAGAAGTGTGCCAAGGCAGACCTGGGCTAAGGTGTTAAAGTAGAAACTAAAATTTGAGAGGATTTCTTGCACAAGAAAAGACTAAGAGAAAGGTGAGGGGTTGCGGTCTGGGTAGGAGAAAACAAGGGGAGCTACAATGTGTGGTGAAGCTGGATTCATGTGCTGATTGGGGGTTGTAATGCAGGAGAGCAGTTGCGGGGCAGCGTGGAGCTCCTGATGTTAGCTTTGGATGAAGGGAGTTGAGAGCTGTGACACGTGTGCGAGACAGGCTGGAGTGGAGGCTGTGTGCGGCTATTGAAGTGGTTGCTTGGAGTTGGGTCAAAGAAGGTGGTAGGTGGGCAAATGAGAGAGAGTTTGGCTTCCAGCCACATGAGGATGAGGGCTTTTGATCATTGGCCGAGGAGAGAGACTAGCAGTGGTGGAGCTATAAACGGGCAAGAGATAGGATAGGGCTTAGTCTTGTAGTTTGTGTGAGCTTCATGGTGATGGGAACGAGAAAGAGTAATAGTGGAGAAAGGTGGGTCATTTGGCTTAGAGAGGTGAGCTGGGTGATGCAGTATACAGAGGAGAACAGGATGTGTGAAAAGGGGAAGGACATGAATAAGAGTGGAGATCAGAAAGGGGTAGGTTTTGTTTTGATTTTGTTCATTCAATTTTCCTTTTGCACATGAGGAGACCAGATGAGACATATTCGACGAAGCCATTAATTGGGCTAGATGATGCAACAATATCACATTTTAGGGATAGGTGATGTCGGGATAGATTTAATAAAGATATACATATATAATAAATATTTTTGTGTTTATTTCCTCTTTTTCATGCCTTGTATGCATGTCATCTTTCATGTGGAGGCCCATGTGATATGGGTATTGATTTCGGGTATTTTTTACATCTTGGGCGCATTAACACGTCCATTTTGCGAACGGATGACTTTTGGTTAGTCTTGATGGTGATCAAAATAATTTGAGTCTGACTCGAGCAATGTTGCATTCAGTAATCTTGTTTTCAACACGCTCGATCAAATCAATCACAGAAGGCTTCTCTATAAGTAATTATGATGCTTTCAATGCGCCAGCATAATCTGATTTACATACATATGTTATTTGGGTAGGCTCGGCCGCACTTGAAGTAATCAATGCATCCAAAGTCCATTGTATCCATTGAGGAGTTTTGCTTTGGTAATTTTGGCAGTATGAACACAGTGGCATGGTTGTTTTGCAAATAGATGTCATTTGGGCAATTTCAATAGCAGTCCAGGCATTCCTGATTCGGTTCGCATGATGTTCTGTTTGTCATTTGTTGCTTTTGGTGGGATCGATAAAATATTCTTGTGGGCAATATTTTTTATAGGATCTGTGATGTTGAACAGGAGGGCTTTAGCAGACAGGTAGAACTTCAGATTGAGAGGAATATATCTTCTAGCATAACTTTTGACTCAAGTTTTGACGGTCTTGGCGATGATGCTTTCCCATCACCATGAAAACAATCATCATAATACTATATTGTCAGATTAGGATGAGAAGAGAAATTAAGCTATCATAGATTTATGATTAGGTTGATTTGTTTTTGGCCTAATTATGGTCGAAGGTATCAAGTGTGGTTGAGAACTTTTTAACTATAAAGGGTGGTCAATGCAATTGATTCTAATAAGTTGATGACTGTTATGCAAGAGATGGAATCTCTGCATAAGAATAATATTTGGATTTTAGTGAAGTTGCCCTAGGGAAGGAAATTGTTCACTGCAAATAGTATTTAAGAAGGAAGGTAAACCCGGAGTTAGAAGATGCTATAGATATGAGGCTAGACTAGTTGCGAAGAGATTCGGTTAGATTTTAGGTGTAGACTTTATGGATGAATTCTTTCCAATGGTCAAGCATAATTCAATTAAAGTTTTACTGGCAATTGTGGCTAATTACAACCTTAAGTTTAAGCAGATAGATGTAAAGACTACATTTTGTATGAAGAACTTGAGGATGACACATACATGCAAATGTTTGAATGTTTCATAGTTACAAAAAAGAAGACTTGCATTCTTTTTAAAGAAGTCTCTTTATGATTTGAAACTTTCTCCTAAGCTAATGAGTTTAAGTAGTTATGATATTTTTACTACTTAAAGAGGAATGACAACTAGTCTTTTGTCTACTTACTATCTATGTTGATGCGGCTAAGAATAAGAAGAAATTAATAAGTTGAAGGCTCAATTATGTAATGAGTTTGAGATGATGTATTTGTGAATTGTAAAGAAGGTCCTCGATTTGTAGATTCATAGAAATTAAAAAGATGGTAATTTCTTTTTTAATCAAAAAAGCTACATTAAGAAAATTTTGTAGAGTTTCAATATTCATAATACCAAATATATTAGTACTCAATTAATTTTGCACTTCAAACTTACATCAACTTTGTGTTCATAATCAAATGATAGATTGAGTATGTGTCTCGAGTGTCATAATTCATTGTTATGAGATATATGTTGTATGTTAATATATCTTCTCATCTAGATGTATCATATGTCTTTAGTGTAGTTGGAAGGTATATGTGTAATTTGGGCAAGGAACAATGGAAAACTGTTTAGTTGATGCTTAGATACTTATGTGGAATATAAAAATATTTGTTGTTGGTGATTGTGTGATTAGTTAGAAAACTGCTTTACATACCACAGTGGCATTGTTTGCAATTAAAGTTGAGTACATGACAATTATTGAAGCTTGTAAAGAAGCTTTTTAGTTGAAAAATTTTTTTAGAGAACATATTGAATGCTTGAAGATTACCACAGTGTGCGATACTAGGAGGATTTTTTGTCTCATTAAAGATCAAAATTTTCATGAGTACCAAGCATGATAATGTTTGCTATCACTTTATTGGTAGAGTTATTATGTGTGGTGATATCCTTGTGAGCAAAGTTAGTACTCATGATAATTCTATCAATATGATGACTAGGGCTTTTTTAATTGTTAAGCTTGAGCATTGCTTAGACTTAGGGTCCGTTTGGCGGGGCTTTCTTTGTGCGGTGCGGCTGGAGGCCGCAGAAAAGGCTCGTTTGGCACGGCTTTTCATCTACGGCGACCACGAATTTGACCGAAAAGCGGGTCGCTGGATCGACCCCGCGGCTCCACTTCGCTCCCGTGGCCCGGCTTCCCTCCTTCCGCATTTTACCATGGTGCCCTCATTCTGCCTTCCTTTCGTTCGGCTGCGATCCTAGTTCGATCCCGATTTCTGCATCCTGGTTCGTCATTCTCCTCCGTCGTTTCAGCACCTAAAGCTCCCGATTCCATGAAAATTTTACTGTGATCCTGGTCGGCTTCCTAAAGCTCCCGATTCCATGAAAATTTTGTTCTTCCTCCTTCGTCGTTTTGGCTACGATCCTGGTCGGCTTCCCTCCTCCTGCATTTTACCCAGGTGCCCTCATTCTGCCTTCCTTTCGTTCGACTGCGATCCCGATTTCTGCATCCTGGTTCGTCGTTCTCCTTCGTCGTTTCAGCACCTAAAGTTCATTCTTATTGAGCCATAAAATATGATAGATCTTCCATGAAAATTTATTATGAAAATTTATTCTCTTATGGGTGGTATAAATGAAAGATTTGGGTGGCATAAAGGTATAAAGTGAAGTTTAGGTGTTATATATGTAAAAACATAGGAATTGGATGGTTTTGATGCAAATGTTCCACTTTATTTGGAAGCCTACGAAATATTGTCAATTCTGAATTAGTTGTGATTGTATCTTAAATCGTACAAAAATCTAAGGAGTTCGTCCATATTTTCTTACAAGGGTGTAAGCTCTGCAAAATGGATGTACAATGCAAATTTGATCTCCAATCTGGAGTGCATCAGTCTGAACAGGTGCTTTGATAAAAAATTCCATTGAAATGAAAATGTTTATGTGTTTCCATCATTGGAGGTGCTTAATAGTAAGAGATTACAAGTATTGGAGGATTGTCATTGTTCTATTCCAAACAGTTTAACTAAACAGAGACATAATTGTCATTTTTTCAGAAACAGCTGTCACACAGCTGTAACAAACAAGTCAGCTTCCACGAAATAGTTTCCCCACAACAGCATCCATGCAACAGTTTCCTCACAGCAGCTTTCTTGGGCAGCGTAGCTGCAGCTGCACCAACCAGAGCCTTAGTATTCATTTATAATCCTTATTTTTCTTATTTTTTAAATGAAAGAGGTGGTGAATGTTTTGTCTGAGATTAAAGATTTATTATACATTCTTGTGGCAATTCATGTTAAGAAGAAGATTGTTAAAATTTATGGCTTGAATTTTGTGGGTTTCATTCACCTTAGTGAGAAAATATGAGTACACGGATTGAAAACCTCTACTGCCGGATTGATCTTATAATAGCGTTTGGATTACAATCTATGTGCCCTTCCTTCATTAGCCTCTTCTAGTATTTCCTTATATATTAAAATTTTATAGAAGTCTATAAATACCTTATCTCCTCGTACAATGAACAATCCCTTTTTTTTTATATTTTTGTTCGCTCTTATGTGAGCCAACACTCATCATTCATTACTTTTTTATTTCTTTCAAAATAGTGAATTTTTCTTGCGTGTGATTTTTCCCGTCTTAGATTTTTCATGTAAAAGCTGTATTATTCTTTTTGTTTCTTTTATATATATATATTTGTGTGTGTGTGTGTGTGTGTGTGTTTCATCGAGCATTGATTTATATTTCTTATGTATCATAAGTTACCGCAGATATAATTTAAAGCTTTTTTTTTTACATCAATTCAGATGAGGGAAGATGGATCTAGTGACAGCATTGAATCTCTCATTAGCAGAGTTGATAAATATTTAGCAGAGAAGAAGTATGCGGAGGCAGCTGATGCACTTGTGGTGGGGGTCCGTGGCACAGAAGCTGAGGAAGTTGCCATCGAATGGTCAAATCTGGCAAGAGACCGAGCTGTGGCAGAGCAAGCACTCTTTCTTCTTCAATCATACGCCTTATCTGTAACCTTTGCATGAGCATTTAATTCATGATAATTACATACTTTTCACCTTTCTCAAATTCATTTCGTCTCCAATTTTGTATGTTCAACAAGGCTGAGAGTAAATAAGAGACAGTGGAAAACCCCATTTTATGAAATGGAAGATGATAGGGGTTGTTTTGACAAATTCGTGTTCCCGAATAGGAAAATTATGGCCATGAGTTCTGCTGTTTTTGATGACTGAAATGAATTTTGAATTAATGATTTCAAGGTGTTCATTCATGATATATATTTGATGTGCCATTGGGTGTTATTTTCTTTCAAGTTCCCAGTAGCACTAATTTCCTATGTATTTACATGTAAGCCATTATATCTATGCATAAAAATGTGTATTTTTACTTTTTGAAAGTTAAAATAGTGGTATTTTCTATATTATATGAAAATTTTGGGCGGTATAATTGTAAAAAGGTAAAATTTAGGTGTTAGATATGTAAATGGATAAGCATAGGCTGGTATGTATGTAAATGCCTGTAATCATATATTGTTATCTACATGAAACCTGTTTTCAAGCTAAAGAGTGTATTCAAACAATTTTGTTAATGAACTTGGTGGGGGTTTATGTTTATTGCCAGGAATTTACATTTGTACCCGTATGAAAAGGATTCATTTATTATTCTAAAACTAGAGCTCTCATGCAAATGCATGCATCTTTATAAATTTTGTGGTGAGGTCTTTCTGCCATCATTATTGTTGCTACACTGCGGCTGCTTCTTTATTTGTCATTGTCATTAAATCATCCGCCTAACTTTATATTTATAAGCATAACATTAAAGTGTTATATATGTGAATATGAAATTTTAGAGTGATAAAAATCATATAAAGGATATATTTACATTTTGAACCTTGATACTTATTTCATGTATAGATTTATGACATTAAAGTGTTATAAGTATAAATATTAAATTTTACATTTTAGATATGTTAATACATTACAAATTGGGTGTTATGCATGTAAAATAATCAAAAATATGACTTATAAGGTTCAAGGTGCAATATTGTATTTAGGGGGCTTAGTTAGGCTGTTCTTTTCAATAACAATAAGAGTATGAAGCGAAATGATTAATCGCATAGAGAAATATTTAAGCCAAGCACTTTTAATAAAGCATTGATTCAGAAAATCTGTGGCCGTTGTTGTATCGCTGTCGTTAAATGGCTATTAAAAGAAATTAGTGGGATTCACGGGTAAAAATTAGCTTCTCATTTTTAGGGCTAGAAATCGAATATGTTAACTTAATTGCAGATTAACTATAAAAGTGACGACTTGTTCTATAATTATTGTAGTGCTACGCTATTGCTATTATTATCACGATCCGGTCCAGAGTCATGACAAAAGATGAATGCAACAAAATATAGATCTGATATGAGTTAACTAATTTATATCATCGACTGAAACATAATAACTTTGCATGTGAAACAATATAGCACAATCACTGAAGCAACAATACACTATAAATATGCCTGTAAAATATAAAAATAAAACATAATATGCAATAGATCTTATTGGCATTAGCGCTTGCAGTAGTAGGTTTTTCGGACTCACTATTAATAAAGGTATAAATTTGAGGTCAAATTGGCTTTCGTGGTTGACCTTGGGTTAGAGTTGAAGTTGTTCTCTATCTTCTCTGCACACCTGCAGTCTTCTATGGAAGGTCACTTGAGAGGAGAAGTGATATGTTTTTTTCTGGATTGAATGATTTGATCTGACAGTTATTGTTGTCTTTAGCAATTGAAGAATGCTCATGTTAATAGAGCATTTTACATAAATACCACAATTTTCTTATGAATTTTCATATCTAGCACCTAAACATTCATACTTGCATATCACTCAAACCTTAACATCACATCAAAAATACCAAATTCACCATCTTTTTAAAATTGAAGTATTATGCTAAAAAGGTGCAATAAGTTTAAACCTCAAACTTTGTTTGGTATATATTTATATATATGAAAATATATAAGAATTGTGTTTATTGTACGTAATTTTTCCTAAATAAAAAGAAAAATTAATATATCTACCACATAAGTTTTTATGCACTTTATATATCTAGCATTTAAAATTTGAAATTTGTATTTTTTCATTTTTGGTGTCATAAATAAATATAAGGAAACATGTGTTAGTAATCCTAATGTAATATTAAAGATTTGAGTGTCATATATGTGAATATGAAATTTTAAGTGTTACAAATTATAAATATATAATAACTTTGTTGCAAAAAGAAAGATTCTCTCCTCTTCGTGAAGCAACTGTGGCTCACACTTACACTATTTCCGTTGAACGATCAACATCCATGCTCCACAATCAACCACCTCTATTGGCTCTAACAATANTGTGTAATATTTATTCATTATATTGACCATCTATTTATATGAATAGGGCATTGTATAATTACATTATGTGCCCATAAAGTATGTAGGTATGATGGGGGTACTTCAATTTGTACATAACATGTGGGGCCTATAGATGACGTCAGGCAGTTGTTAGGTATGGCAGTGATTAAGCCGGGCGACTGCGAGGCTGGCGGCCACTCTATGGGTCATTCTACCATGAGACGAGGTGGTCGTTGGTTCTAGCGACCCTCAAGTCATGTGGCTGGGAGATCAAGTGGTCGTAAAGCTGGGCAGCTACGAGACCGGGGCTAGCATTAATCTGGGCGGCTATCTGCTGAAGCTCCATATCAATCTCCTTGGAACTCGAGGATCTGTTTCACTTTCTCGTTCAATCCGAGTTTGATATCAACAAGTTCATCCGAGCAGGCGTGATTAGATGGATTTTCAGAAGTGAGACCTCTTATCAGTATGAGGCGTACCGTCTTTCCAGAACGTGGACTGGTTAGCTAAGCATACGGTCCTGGGCCTTCCTTGGTAGGCCCTGCGGGGCCACATCACCTCATCTGTCATCCTTGAGATGTCTTTGTGATTAGTGCTGACATGTTTTTGGCGTCCATATATATATATATCAGCAGGGTCCGGATAGCCTTGCACCTCCAAGTTATTTCCTGAATTACTCTTGTCTCTGCTTACAACTTCTATTGTATGAACAATATTCTGTCTCTGCTGAAAGTCTTTTTCAACAGGTCTAGTCTTGTACCTCTTACTGCCATCATGCTCAGTCTTCACCTGGTACACTCACTTGTTGTGTAATGTCTTCTTCCCTAGTGGAAGTTCTGTCAGCTTTCACTTGCTCGAACTTTCATCTTGCAAAATTTCATTATAGCTCTGTGGTTCTCCATCATTTGTCCGTGGAACAATATAAATCGGTGCCCCTGACCCACTCCTCCCTTCACTTCCATCATCGTGTTGATGGAAGTGGATCGGGCTCCAGCATTTAACATATATATATATATATATATATANCGTGTAACATTTATTCATTATAGTAACCATCTATTTATATGAATAAGGCATCAAATAATTACATTATGTGCCCCTAAAGTATGTAAGTATGGTGGGAGTATTTTAGTCTGTACATAAATCAACCTATGGGGCCTATAGATGGCGTTAGGCAGTTGTTAGGTCTGGCGGCGATTAAGTCTGGTGACTGCGAGGCTGGCGGCCACTCTATGGGTCATTCTACCATGAGACGAGGTGGTCGTTGGTTCAGGCGGCTCTCAAGTCATGTGGCTGGGAGACCAGGTGGCCGTAAAGCTGGGCGACAAGGAGAATCATTAATCCGGGCAGCTATTTGCTGAAGCTCCATATCAATCTCCTTGGAGTTGGAGGATCTTTTTCACTTTCTCGATCAATCCGACTTTGATATCAACAAGTTCATCCGAACATGTCTGATTAGATGGATTCTTCAGAAGTGATTTACGATTTATCAGTCTGAGGTATACCGTCTTTCCTGAACATGGACTGGTTGGCTAAGCATATTGTCCTAGGCCTTCCTTGGTAGGCTCTGTGGGGCCATGTCACCTCATCTTTCATCTCTGAGATGTCTTTATGATTAGTGTTGACATGTTTTTGATGTCCATATACATATATATATATATATATATATATATATATATATATATATATATATATATANCGCTCCCGTGGCCCGGCTTCCCTCCTTCCGCATTTTACCCCGGTGCCCTCTTCTGCCTTCCTTTCGTTCGGCTGCGATCCTAGTTCAATCCCGATTTTTGCATCCTGGTTCGTCGTTCTTCTCCGTCATTTGAACACCTAAAGCTCCCGATTCCATGAAAATTTTATTGTGATCCTGATCGGCTTCCTAAAGCTCCCGATTCCATGAAAATTTCGGTCTTCCTCCTTCGTCGTTTCGGCTACGATCCTGGTCGGCTTCCCTCTTTCCGCATTTTACCCAGGTGCCCTCATTTTGCCTTACTTTAGTTTGGCTGCGATCCTGGTTCTGCGATCCCGATTTCTGCATCTTGGTTCGTCGTTCTCCTTCGTCGTTTCAGCACCTAAAGTCCATTCTTATTGAGCCATAAAATATGATAGATCGTCCATGAAAATTTATTAGGAAAATTTATTCTCTTATGGGTGGTATAAATGAAAGATTTGGGTGGTATAAAGGTATAAAGTGAAGTTTAGGTGTTATATATGTAAAAACATAGGAATTGGATGTTTTTGATGCAAATGTTCCACTTTATTTGGAAGCCTACGGAACATTGTCAATTCTGAATTAGTTGTGATTTTGCTTGAAAATCTTAAATTATAATCCTTATTTTTTTTATTTTTTAAATGGAAGAGGTGGTGAATGTTTTGTCTGAGATTAAAGATTTATTATACATTCTTGTGGCAATTCATGTTAAGATGAAGATTGTTAAAATTTATGGCTTCAATTTTGTGGGTCTTATTCACCTTAGTGAGAAATTATGAGTACACGGATTGAAAACCTCTACTGCCGGATTGATCTTATAATAGTGTTTGGATTACAATCTATGTGCTCTTCCTTCATTAGCCTCTTCTAGTATTTCCTTATATATTAGAATTTTATAGAAGTCTATAAATACCTTATCTCCTTGTACAATGAACAATCCCTTTTTTTTTAATATTTTTGTTCGCTCTTATGTGAGCCAGCACTCATCATTCATTACTTTTTTATTTCTTTCAAAATAGTGAATTTTTCTTGCGTGTGATTTTTCC
>JXCR01098931.1:0-43615 GCA_002079205.1 Phalaenopsis hybrid cultivar
GAGAAAGAGGAGCTCATGTATGATGTTTTGGTTTTGCTGTTGAAGTGGAATCCCTGTACTGGTACTTCTACTTCCATTTCTGAAGAAATTTTTCTTCTCTCCTTTTTTGATTTATTTCTTTCTATCTGTGGGCTGTTCCTCGCTCATCGACTTTGTTTTTGGATTGGATGATCGCTTGTGACTAGGTTGGGGCAATTTCCGGGCTGCAGAGGGCGGTTTTATGTGCGGAGATGTGGAGAAGGGCTTTATAAAGAATCGGTTGAGTGACTTTGGAAGGAAGTTTCTATTAAAAAAAGGAGAGGAATTAAATTATTGAGCTATAATATCTAAATTTTTTTAATGAATATAAAGCACTCAAAATTTTAATATTACATTAAAAATATTATTATTTTTATTAATTTTCAAAGATAAAATATCTTTTTTCTAGATAATTTTATGGCATCAAACTTTTATAAATGTAAATATCAATTTTTAGATGTTAGATTTATAAATACCAAAGAAAGCAGCATGTATGTAAATCACCCTCAAATTTTAGGATATTTAGGTAGGGTAACCACCTAAGTCTGTTATCTATAAATCTTCAGAAAAGTATAAGGAAATGTTGGGCTAGTATATTACGATTAATATGAAGAGTCCGTAAGAGAGTGTTTGAGATCATTTTATATTTGGGTAAAGTGTCAAAATAGTCCTCCCGAGCCTTTTTTGCAACATAGTTCATTGATGTGTCAAAAATGTCTCTGAGTATCTTAAAATTTAGCTCAAATAGTACTCTATAGAGATTTCTTCAACCCCAACTTAATTTAAATAGGCTGGGGACTATTTTGGAACTTTTACAAGCTCTAAGACCTTAACAACCCAAGTAAATACTGGGGGAATACTTGTGCACTTTACTCCTTTATATTTGTATTCTTTTGATGTTTTAGGATATGTTGTTAGAAACATTCATCAAGTAAGAAATTTTAATATAATATTTGAATTAAAAATTTGTAGAGATAAGATATGGGCTATCTCAACTCTAATTACCATAAAATAAGCTTAATTTCATGAAAGGTGATCTAATCCAACTCCAAGTGAACCAAAATCAAGCATTTGTAGTACAATTTAAAGTTTTGTGAATTCAATTAAAAGACCAAGTGATCTCAATATTTTGTGTTCATATAAGGAAAGTAAACAACCCCATGAAAAAAATCAAACAAACACAATATTAATCATTTATGGGCCCAATGAAACACATTCACACTTAGAAAAAAAATTATAATCAATAAAATCAATATTAGTCAATCAAGTTGGGTGTTTTGAAATTTTCCTTAAAATCACTAAAATGTCACTATCAAGTTTAAAAAATAATTAACCTTTTTATACATAAATAATTCCAATTTATAGAGTTTAGAGAAAGATCTAAAAGAACTCTGAAGCCTTTGCAAACAATCAAGACTAACAATTATCACTAATAACCATGACAGTGCAATCACTCTTGCTCTATGATTAATGTTCAATCAGTTTTGTTTGACAATTACTCATGATCAATTGCTACCCAATTGTCATAGTGTTCATCACTGTCCGGTCCTCTTCGTCCAATTTGTGTTTTTTTTTTCTATAGTGATTCAATTGTATTTGTTTAACCATCATTAGCCAATTTTAAAAACCTAATTGTTATGACATGAAAATCATTATCATCCTTCACTATATTTTTAGTATTCTTTTATTTTGTAATCATTTTCTTATAAAGTTGGGAATAGCATAAGACTTTCGTAATCTCAATTATACAGTAGAAAATTTCAATTGCATTACACTTTATGGTCATTATTATTATTATTACTCTTATTATTATTATTAATATTATATTTTAATGAAAATTTTGGTGTCTCTGCTTTAAACTTCTCTTTTCTATGTATATATGAGATTTGCATACAAAACAAAAATATATATCAAACTCTCTCAACCGTTATTCTATCACATAATTATCTATATTTTGTTATAAAATAAAACAAATTTTATATCCTAAATATATGTTATTTTATTTATTAAAAAAATTGAATAAGCAAATTTATACAGTGGTGGCAATAACCACAGTGAAAACATCTGCTAAGGCTAAAGAATGAGACACAAACTACGATGGTGGTTTTCAACTGTGGCAATGCTCATCAACTTCAAAACTATTATGTGGAATTATGTGGAGTGATTGTTACCTTGGGTAGTAGCAACTATCAGTGAGATGGTGATGGTGGTGGTAAATGCTAGCTTTGTTAAAATGATGCTCACTAGTTTATATTTTATATTATATGTATGTGGTGGTAAATGCTAGCTTTGTTAAAATGATGTTCACTAGTTTATATTTTATATTATATGTACTGCTTTTATCATTGTTGTGGAGGATTTTGATCATATAATATATTAGATATGAACTGAAGATGATGGATTTCAAGGTGGAAGTAAAAGGAACCATATGGTATTGGAGTAATCTTGCAAAGATCACTGGAATTTGTTTAATTTATCATCATTATTATCATAAGAGAAAAGAAACCAACAATGAAAATGTTTAGTATAAATCTTGGTGTTTATGTTAGATGATAAAATGGTGATAGTATGATAAGCTTTATATGCAAAGACATGCATTTATGTTGTAATCAATGATAGGTAATGAAGTCAACATGTGTTAGTGTTTGCGTCGACAACGTGCTTCAACTTTATAAGTGATATCCGTGTTGATCGCATATATTGATCTTAAACGATGACATGCATTGATAACGTATATCCACCCTATAGGACATGGCTTGCTAGTCAAGTGATGGTGATGAGACAATATTGGTTGCTAATAGTGATTGTCAACATTGAACATTGAGCATTCGTACTTTAATAACCTCAAAATTGAGTGCTATTAATCTCATTAAGTTGCTTGTTATGTCTACAAATATGTGAGACTTGCATAACATTTAATTCTTCAATCACAGCCAAAAACTTTTTAACTAACTTTTAAGTGCATAATTTGGATTCATTTTGACTTGAATTAGATTATTTTTCGTGCTCTTAAATTTGTATTGTTAAAAAGAGAAATTTGATTATAAGTTTATTAAAATTAAAATTTAGATAACCTTAAATTCAATTTAAAAACAAAATTAACTAAATATGCACCATAATCTATGCTTGATTGAATTGATTTAATTGTGACATGTTATTTACCCATATCTATATACATCAAAATTTACATAATTTGTAATCACATTTAGTCTTGGAGGATGTATTGTAAAATTATAGTCTTATAACTTATCTAAACTTCTCATTCAATGTACATTAATGTGGACCTCCTTAGGGTTGCATATGAAAGGAAATATTTTCATTCATAATTTTATTTTATTTTTTTAAAGTGGGCACTCCAATTAGAGGAAAAACTGTGAAAAATAAATAATATTAAAATTGTACGACAGTGCTTATAGTGTCTTGACTAGGCTTTAAATATTTCAAAATTAAATCTAAAATATTAAAAAAATATTGTTAAGACTCGCGCAAAACTCTAAAGCAGACTTGTTTGGGACTGTGGTCTAACCTAGTGGGGGTAGCACTCCCTTAAGCCATGTGGAGGCACTGCNAAAATTTTTAAAATAGTAACATTTTTTGGATTTCTTTTATTAACATTTTAATAAAATAACTATTTTATTTTATTTTTTATGCAATACATAAACATTTTAAAATTAAATAAATTTCATTTAATTACACCAAAATTATCAAAGTTTGTATATTTTAACAAATTTATAAATAGTTTTATAATTTTACATCAAATATATGTCAGCGCGAATGTTAAAGAAATTTGACAACTGACATAAAAGATGATGTGGCATCTTGGGATCTACCAGGGAAGATATAAAATCTCATGCCTTGCCAGCCATTACATATAGGCTAGAAAGAAGATAATCTCGAGACAAGCAGAATTCAATCATTTTCCTAAAAGTTTACCAGCACAAGACTCTCGCAGACAAGTTCATTAGCTTTTTATCTGGCCTAGCCGGATGATCAAGCCAAACAGTCCAGATAAAAAATAGCCGGCTGGAGATGTCCGTCACGTCCTTTCAAGCATAAGCCCTCAAGAGAAAGCCTGATCGGTAGTGCCTCCGGGCCTTAGTGAATGGTCGTTCGACCCCAAAAAGACGGGTGGGTTCATCATAGACTCCCGACCCTACCTTGCTTGATGTCTCCTTAAGTACTTCACCCCATCCGATCGGGCCTCTTCTAGGCGCCCGTTCTTATATTTATGTATTAATCAAAATTCCTCAGCTGCATCTTCGAATTTTTGGGGTATAGAAAGTAATTGTACACCCCTTATTTCTATAAATAGAGATTTCATTTCTTGAATACAGATTATAGGATTTTACTATTCTATATCTTGCTTTTGCTCTCTGTTCCTATCTCCCTCCTTTTCATACTCTATTCCTTAGGTGTGTCTCCTGGACAATATTAGATTCAACATCCTAAGTGTGGTGAGCTTGTAGCTATGACATTAACAAGAAGAGGAGCACCATAGTCAAAGCGAGAGGAGACTGTCTGAGAGAACTAGCCAATGTGAAGAAATAAGGGATGTAATAAGAGCACTCATGCAAAGGGGAATGCATGAGATGAGGTCCCAAATAATGGGCCAAGTGTTGGGGTAGATTGTTGAAGTCCTAAGAGTCATTACAGATTTAAGGGAAAATTGTATCCCACGGGAGCAACCCTCCTAGAAGGAAGCATTGACGTACAATAGAAAGAGAGTGAGCCATAGTCCGGAGAGGGCTGAAGACTCGTAGTATCAGGATTGTAGTGGATTATTGCAAGTGGAGAGGCAATGAGTCAAGCGTACTAAGGCCCTACGGAAACCAAAGATCCAATTCTCCCACCAGATCTCAAAGGTCGGGACCCCAAAAAACTTCAAACTACTAGCTTTGGAGGCCTATAAGGGTTCGGTTAGACTCAGTCCGTCACATCGTTTCATTTGAGTCTGTTTTGTGCTTGCTAAATATCTAAGATGTATTCAGTTGTTGCCTATTCTTCATCACTTTTAATTCATCGATCTTGAGGTGGTTCCACACTGCTTCTAGTTAGAACATCGACAACTTTGCTGATTTCAAGTGATTGTTCATGTCACAATTTGCTAGTGCCCGAAAAACCATCAAAAGTGTGCAAGTCTTGTGAAAACTCAAGCAAAGTCAACATGAGAGCTTGCGGCCATTCTCTTAATGTTTCCAAAGGAAAATGTTTGAGATGAAAGATGTTCGAATTAATATGCCCCAAGCTACCGCGAAGCAAAGTCGGATGTCTGAGAGGTTTTTATATGACCTCAGCCTGCATGAACCCCAAGACTTGGTTCGACTGCTGGAAATGATCAATAAGCACATCCTCATTGAGGTTTCCACCCCCAAGAGAGAATCAGAAGAACTTTAGGTCTAGAAAAGGGCTCCTTTGAGAGGCAAGTTGAAGTTGAATGAGGGCTACAGACTGCCCGTCAGTCATCGATATGAAGACAACTAGTCCTCTTACTTCAATAGAGGGACCGATTGATACAACTAGCAGAGAGGTCAAATAAGGGACCGTGAAACACAACCAACCCAAAACTATGAGATGTCAACATAACAATAAGAGCAATCATATGATGAGTTAAAGGGTCTATTGATTTTGGACAACATTCATAACAAGGAGTACTTCAGGGAAACCACATCAATGAGAGCTGGAGGTTTTATTTAGGATTCAAGGAAATTGTAATTCTCATCGAGATCACAACCATAACACCAAGGAGTATAGAAAATTTCAAAGTTTCATTAAGGTTTTTATGGCCCAAAGCACCCTGGTCAGAGACATGGTAAAACCTCAACAAAAGAAGCTCTAACAAGCCCCATCTGAATGAACGTCATTTACGTTGTTGGGATATTCCTAGCCATGAGTAATTCAGTGTTCTTGGTAAAGCTCCCAAAAGAGGTCCATGATCAGGAAACTCTGTAACCTCATATCAATGCAAAAAGAGGGGTAGTTTCCCTCCCATCACATTCACAGACAATGATGAGCCCCAATAAGGGAACCCTTAGAACAAAGCAATTATCATTATAGGGATAATCAATAACTTCCAAGTTTGAAGTGTCCTTATTGATATTGAAAGTTTTATGACCATTCTATGCATGTTAGCATTCAATAAGATTAACCCTTGAGCCAATCGTCCGATATCGATGTTCAACCCACTATTTGGCTTTTTCGGTGAATGGAAGGATGCTCTGGACGTAATGCCACTGGTGATTGCCTACAAAGATGGCAAGAAGCAGTTCATAGAGAATCAGGATTTTCTGCTTATGGACTCACCTTCTAACCATTATGCCATCTTCGGCCACCCACTGTCGAATTACTTCAAGGCAATGGTGTTCCCCTACGATAACGCGGTAAAGTTCCCTAGAGAAGAGTGAGTGATCACTATTAGAGGAGACCATAAGTTGTCATGGGTCTGCTACCTCCATACAATAGGAAGCATGGTGCAGGAATCGCTTGATCTGTAGAACCAGGAGGAAGTGGGGTTTCGAGACTATCAAGACAACCCTAGAAATTTCCATCGTCAAAGATGAGCCTAATAAATCTTACCTACTAAGCAATACTTCTAATGCAAGGCATGGGGAGCTGCTAATCCAAACAGTTCGGAACCTCCATGATTTTTTTGCTTAGTTCGCTGCATAGATGGCAGGGACACTGGTTGCCATCGCTTTCCACCAACCGAATGTGATCCCCACAGTCCAGATAATCAAGTAGAAATCAGGAACTTGGCGACCGCGTTGGCCGAGCTTATCAAAGAGGAGGTTTTGANGTTTTTGCTTAGTTCACTGCATAGATGCTAGGGACACTGGTTGACATCGCTTTCCACCAACCGAATGTGATCCCCACCGTCCAGATAATCAAGTAGAAATCAGGAACTTGGCGACCGCGTTGGCCGAGCTTATCAAAGAGGAGGTTTTGAAGAGGTAGGAACCAAGGTGCATCTATGGGGTGTAGTATCTCATATAGTTCTCCAACATCATCATTGTTCAAAAGGCAAAATGAAAACGATGGATATGCGTAGACTTCACAAACTTAAACATCACCTACCCAAAAGTACCACTACCCTATGCCGNTGTAGGAACCACGATGCATCTATGGGGTGTAGTATCTCATATAGTTCTCCAACGTCATCATTGTTCAAAAGGCAAAAAGAAAACGATGGATATGCGTAGACTTCACAAACTTAAACATCACCTACCCAAAAGTACCACTACCCTATGCCGAGGATAGATGCCCTAGTGAGCACAAATGTAGGTTACTCTGTGATGACCTTTCTAGATGTTTTCTCTAGCTACTACTACTTCAACATGTACTCAGCTGATGCTGAGAAGACCTCCTTTATTATTGCAGAAATAGTTTTCTATTATAATGTAATACACTTTGGGCACAAAATTGCTAAGGCATAATACCAAAATTTAATAGATGTAATCTTTGTTATTGAAAAAAGAAAAAAAGTATTGAGGTATATGTAGATGATATCTTTGTAAAAGCTAGATGACATAATAACATATAAAGGGTCTAAGAGAATTTTCTCAAACTTTAGGAAAAAATAATATAATACTA
The DNA here is from genome assembly GCA_002079205.1 of Phalaenopsis hybrid cultivar. NCBI lineage: Eukaryota > Viridiplantae > Streptophyta > Magnoliopsida > Asparagales > Orchidaceae > Phalaenopsis > Phalaenopsis hybrid cultivar. The sequence continues at coordinate 7,606 of JXCR01098931.1, forward strand.
AACCTTCTAAAACGTATGTTTGGACATCAACCAATAAGTTCTTAAATTATCTTTAGGTGCAAATTGACATTCCAGCCCCAAGAAACACTCAAAAGGTTAAAATTTTAATCGACCTGATCGCTGCCATTGTTGACCTCACTTTTGTTGAGATCTAGTCTTTTTCCTTAGAAACCTAGGATCTAGCCATATAACTTTCTAATGACTATCCTAGAGGAATAGTAATGGAACCATACCCAGTAGAAATTCTAAACATCTCCTTGCTTTTCTTGGAGTTCCACATGTTTGGTTTTGCCCTCTAGCACTTAGAAGCTTGGAACCATCATGGGGGAGCTCAAGAGGAGTTCCCATAGGATTGCCAAGCCTTAGGGTTAGCCCTAGGGGGCTTGGGTATGGTGTTAGACAAGTGGAACAATATATGAAAGCTCGACAAAGTCCAAGTCGAACATGAACAATTTATAATTATTTTAAGCCAAGTCCAANCGATGCTCTAGTGAGCACAAATGTAGGTTACTCTGTGATGACCTTCCTAGATGTTTTCTCCAGCTACTACTAATTCAACATGTACTCAGCTGATACTGAGAAGACCTCCTTTATTATTGTAGAAATAGTTTTTTATTATAATGTAATACACTTTGGGCACAAAAATGCTAAAATACCAAAATTTAATAGAAGAAATTTTAATCGACCTGATCGCTGCAATTGTTGACCTCACTTTTGTTGAGATCTAGTCTTTTTTCCTTAGAAGCCTAGGATCTAGCCATAGAACTTTCCTGTTGACTATCCTAAAGGAATAGTAATGAAACCTTACCCAGTAGAAATTCTAAACATCTCCTTGCTTTTCTTGGAGTTCCACATGTTTGGTTTTGCCCTCTAGCACTTAGAAGGTTGGAGCCATCATGGGGGAGCTCAAGAGGAGTTCCCATAGGATTGCCAAGCCTTAGGGGGCTTGGGTATGGTGTTAGACAAGTGGAACAATATATGAAAGCTTGACAAATTTCAAGTCGACATTAACAATTTATAACTATTTTAAGCCAAGTCCAAACTATAATATACTCGGCTCGATTATAGCCCAAACTGTGCTCCAAACTCACCCTTAGTGTCTTTATATTCATCTAGTGGAAACTTTCAGTTTAATCATAATTTTGGTAAAATATTATTTCGGATTATATAATGAGTTAATTTTTAAAATTTTCTAACTCAAAAATTGCACTAAAATTTGTGTCTGATCGATGAATTTTTTGGTGCGAAAAATAAAATTCGATGCAAAACATGCTGAATTTTCCCTAAAAATGTGTATAATTTTTCCTTGACACTAGTAATTTTCTTCGTAATTTCCTGAACTTTTACCGATTTGATTATATTTTGTGCAATTACATAAATTTGTTTTGTCATTACTANACTCCAAACTCACCCATAGTGTCTTTATATTCATCTAGTGGAAACTTTCAGTTTAATCATAATTTTGCTAAAACTTTAGTTCTGATTATATAATGAATTAATTTTTAAAATTTTCTAACTCAAAAATTGCACTAAAATTTGTGTCTGATGGATGAATTTTTTGGTGCGAAAAATAAAATTCGATGCAAAACATGTTGAATTTTCCTTAAAAATGTGTATAATTCTTCCTTGATACTAGTAATTTTCTTCATAATTTCCTGAACTTTTACCAATTTGATTATATTTTGTGCAATTACATAAATTTGTTTTGTCATTACTAGTTTAAAAAAATTAAGAACATGTAAATATCACGAGCATAAACCTCTCAAAAATTATACATGAGCCCATGTTTATAAAATCTAAAATTAAAAAAAAAAGCATAATATTACAACACTACCAAGTCCACAATCATCATAAAATGAATAATTAATTTTTTTTGATTGAATAGGCTAAGAAAAACTATATATGCTAAAACGACAGAAAAAATGTTGAAATGAATAAAAACAACTATCAATATTTTGACCGTAGAAAAAACTAGAAGCCTTTAAATTTGGCAAACGCCAAATTTGCCACAGGAATATTATCTATGTAAGAACAGCTGATCGGTACAACTCAATCAACAAAAGAACTGCTGAATAAAATCAAATCCTTTTCTCAAAACTATAAAGACAACAATATGCACATACAAACCTCAATTTCAGTTCGATTATTGCAGGACATCTTAAGAACTGTAATCCAAGCTAAAAGTTGGGTAAAATTCATATTCTGAGAACTGATTTTCCAAGGCATTTTTTTTTCCTATTAAGATGGATATATTATTGTTACATTAATCCTGTTCAAGGATGGACTATTTATCCGTTGATTGAAGTGGATAATTAGTGCTGCAAGTGAAAAAAAGAGATAGCTTTTGAGTTTGAGATTTTAAGATGAAATCTTGTCATCACTATTAGTATATTAATATAATATCATGTAAAATTAATAAGGAATTAAGAATGAATACGCCAAAGATGACTATCACAAGAATCATAAGTTTTCATGTTTCGGTTATATTTGTATACGTCTAAGACTACACAGAGAATAAATATTACCCTAAACTTTATAATAAATGTTCATAAATGATTTTTCATATTTATGTGCGTCCCTCTTTTGTTTTCATTAGAAGGGTGTTTTTTCCTCATTGCTCTTTTATGTATATCTCCCTTTTGAAACAACCTTTATTTCCGAATAATTAGAGCTTGAAAATAGAAAATATGAAAAAAATAAAAATATATAAGAAAAAAGAGTAGATTGTAAGATGTCTCGTAGGACAACCTCATAATATATGCCAAAGAAGAACAACCGAAAATTAGTCAGGTCATACTCGACTCAAACAAATATATGAGAAGAACCTTACGATATTACTGATATCCCAACCAGAAACAATCAAATTTCTTTTTGTTTGTATGAGGACCTACCACAATGATGTATGTTTGCGGTCAATTATATCATCGAGATATTTGAGAAGACCCTTAATAAAAGATGTTACGTTTGCTTGTTATAGACCCTACTAATAAGTAAACCAAGGAGATTTTGATCATTTCAATAGGGAAAACCTTCTGCTGTCAAGGCTAAAATAAGTTATCAGACAGAGGATAGATCACTATAATCTGGCAGGGAGTCGCCTCTCAACAAAAGATAACAAAAAGACCCACAACAAAGAAGATCAAAAATGGAGTGTCAACAAGTAGAAGTGAAATTCGAAGACAGGTATAAATAGACAAGTAAGGACTCCATGGACATGTCAATCTAAGCTATTAAGACCCTATATCTAATAGGTCGTGAAGGTAGTAACCCAATTTGAATAGAGCCTCCTTGTTAGCAAGCCATATGTTGAATTATATAAGGTGACCAAAAAGCCCTAAAGTCTAAATGAATGATATGTCTAGCTCATATGATTCTATCGAGATAGAGAAGATAGAATTAGTACTTATACTAGCCAAACATATAATTTGGATGCCTAGATAAAGAAAAAGGAATAGGCGACCTGACTATAAAGCCAAGCCACCCCATAAAAGACTTATATATTGCCTAGGTCAAGAAAGGTAATCATTTAAGCCTATAAACTAGGTTGGCTATTCAAATTAGAGAAGCATGGATACTTCTCGATACATGAAATATGAATGCAATACTATCCTCAGTTCTAATAGAGGAGCTATTATCAGTATGACTTGGATGATAGTCATGCAATGCAAAAACATTTTAAAGTAATATAATATAATGTAAAATTAATAAAGAGATGGCTTTTNGTTTTGGATCTTTTTGTTGTCTTCTGTTGAGAGGCGACTATCTGTCAATTACAGTGATCTATCCTCTGTCTGATAACTTATTTTAGCCTTGAAAGTAGGAGGTTTTCCCTATTGAAATGAACAAAATCTTCTTGGTTTACTTATTGGTAGGGTCCATAACAAGCATACATAACATCTTTTATTGAGGGTCTTCNAGTAAGATGTCTCGTAGGACAACCTCATAATATATGCCAAAGAAGAACAACCGAAAATTATTCAGGTCATACTCGACTCAAACAAATATATGAGAAGAGCCTTACGAGATTACTGGTATCTAAACCAGAAACAATCAAAGTTCTTTTTGTTCTGGGTGTACGATGACCTCCCACAATGACGTATGTTTGCGGTCAATTATATCATCGAGATACCCATGAAGACCCTTAATAAAAGATGTTACGTTTGCTTGTTATAGACCCTAATAATAAGTAAACCAAGAAGATTTTGATCATTTCAATAGGGAAAACCTTCTGCTGTCAAGGCTAAAATAAGTTATCAGACAGAGGATAGATCAGTATAATCTGGCAGGTAGTCGCCTCTCAACAAAAGATAACAAAAAGATCCACAACAAAGAAGATAAAAAATGGAGTGTCAACAAGTAGAAGTGAAATTCGAAGACAGGTATAAATAGACAAGTAAGGACTCCATGGACATGTCAATCTAAGCTATTAAAACCCTATATCTAATAGGTCGTGAAGGTAGTAACCCAATTTGACTAGAGCCTCCTTGTTAGCAAGCCATATGTTGAATTATATAAGGTGACCAAAAGCCCTAAAGTCTAAATGAATGATATGTCTAGCTCATATGATTCTATCGAGATAGAGAAGATAGAGTTAGTACTTATACTAGCCAAACATATAATTTGGATGCCTAGATAAAGGAAAAGGAATAGGCGACCTGACTATAAACCCAAGCCACCCCATAAAAGACTTATATATTGCCTAGGTCAAGAAAGGTAATCATTTAAGCCTATAAACTAGGTTGGCTATTCAAATTAGAGAAGCATGGATACTTCTCGATACATGAAATATGAATGCAATACTATCCTCAGTTCTAATAGAGGAGGTATTGTCAATATGACTTGGGTGATAGTCATGCAATGCAAAAACATTTTAAAGTAATATAAAATAATGTAAAATTAATAAAGAGATGGCTTTTGGATTTGAGATTATAAGGTGAAATCTTGTCATTATTATTAGTATAGTAATATAATATAATGTAAAATTAATAAAGAATTAAAAGTGAATACGCCTAGGATGACTATCATAAGAATCATAAGTTTTCATGTTTTGATGATATTCGTATATGTCTAAGGACTACACGGAAAATAAATCTTACCCAAAAATTTATAATAAATGTTCATAAATAATTTTTTTATTTATAACTTCATCCCCTTTTGTTTACCTTTGGAGGGTGTTTTTCTTTATGTCTCTTTTTGTAGATTTTCATTCTGAAACAACCTTTATTTTGGAATAATCAGAACTACAAATGGAAAAATCTAAAAAAAACATATATTAAAAAAAGAAAAACNAATAAAGAATTAAAAATGAATATGCCTAGGATGACTATCATAAGAATCATAAGTTTTCATGTTTTGATGATATTCGTATATGTCTAAGGACTACACGGAAAATAAATCTTACCCAAAAATTTATAATAAATGTTCATAAATGATTTTTTTATATATAACGTCATCCCCTACCTTTATTTTGGAATAATCAGAACTACAAATGGAAAAATCTAAAAAAAACATATATTAAAAAAAGAAAAACAAAAAGAGTAGATATTATGTCTCGCAGTATAAGCTCATAATACATGCCATAGAAAAGCAACGCAAAATAAATCAAGTCATACTCGACTCGAAAAAAAATATGAGAAAAGCTTTATGAAATTGTTGGTTTTTAAAACAAAAAAAGTCAAATTTATTTTTGCTCTGGGTTCGAAAGGACCTCCCACAATGGCGTATATTTGCGGTCAATTTCAACTTTGAGATACCCAAGAAGACCCTCAATAAAAGATGTTATGTATGCTTGTTATGGACCCTACCAATAAGTAAACCAAGAAGATTTTGATCATTTCAATAGGGAAAACCTCCTACTTTCAAGGCTAAAATAAGTTATCAGACAGAGGACAGATCACTGTAATTGACAGATAGTCGCCTCTCAACAGAAGACAACAAAAAGATCCAAAACAAAAAAAGATAGGGCCAAAATGAAGTGTCAACAAGTAGAAATGAAATTCATAGACCGATATAAATAGACAAGTAGGACTCCATGGACATGTCATTCTAAGCCCTATATCTAATAGGTCGTGAAGGTAGTAACCCAAATTGACTAGAGACTCCTTATAAGCAAGCCATATGTTGAATCATATAAGGTGACCAAACAACCCTGAAGTCAAAATGAATGAGATGTCTAGCTCATATGATTCTATCTAGATAGAGAAGATAGACTTAGGAATTATTCTTGGCAAACATATAATTTGGATGCCTAGTTAGTGGAAAAATAATGGGCGACCTGACTATAAAGCCAAGCCACTCCATAACACTTATATATTGTCTGGGTTGAGAAAGACAATCATTTATGCCTATAATTCATGTTGGCTATTCAGATTAGGGAAGCATGCATACTTCTTGATATATGAATTATGAATGCAATACTATTCTCAGTTCTAATAGGGGAGACCTTATTAGTATGACTTGGGTGATAATCATGCAGTGCAAAAACATTTTAAATATGACCAAATAAATAAATAAAAGAAAATAAAGTGCACTTTTTGAAATACATTGATTTTAGACAAAAAAATTAGTAGGAAATTATTTTAATTAAAACCTCAAAAAAAAATTTTTACCCCGCAAGCCTATACATAAATGGTGTCTCAGACAAATTAGAAGCAAAGAAGGGCAAATATAACAACACATGTAGAATAAAAAAAAACCAAAAAAACTCAGACAAATTAGAAGCCAAGAAGGGCAAATATAACAACACATGTAGAATAAAAAAAACCAAAAAGAAATAAATAATAATAATGTTGAGGTCTTCTGAGGTCAGCAACATATACAAAAAAAAAATAGGACCGGCATTATTCCTCTATGATCCAAAAATAAACAACAAACACTACAAGAAAAAAGTACTAAAACCGATAGAAAATCAACGGCTTTTTACACGTGAGAAAAATTGTACTAATTACCAATGAAATTGTGATTATTTTTATCACAGTTATTTGCGACGATATAAATACAACATATATCTCGCTTATCAATAGTACTTTATTTTCCAATTATAATTATTTATAACTGACGGATTAACACACTGGTTATAAGCAAGTATTAATCGACGTCTATAGTTTTTCGGTTTTCTTTGAACCCACTATTTGACAGGGTTTTAACCGAAGCATTTTATTATTGAGCAACAAGAATGCCTGTCGGTAATAGTTTTAAGAACCTATAAAATAAAAGCAACTGAAAAGCCATCAAAACTAATCCTATATTTTGCCGAAATCAGCTCCATCCCGGTCTTGCTCTAATCTCTCCTCCCGATCCTCATCCTCTCTACCCGAAGTCCTTCCCTTTTCCCAAAACCCTCAAACGTCCCTCTCTATTTTGTCTAAAGCAATCACCTTCATCCTCGAAACCCTCACGTGTTGTCGGAATAGGAGCTAGCCGGGAGCGGAATGGCGAGATCGCAACTTAGAGTGACTAGAAACTCCCATTTTTATCCTCCATATGCTCCCCTGCTACCTGGAACAACCAAGGAAGTTAACATGTTTTCTTTAATTTCATTTTTATTTTTATTTTATTTGAATNGCATATAATTTGGATGCCTAGTTAGTGGAAAAAGAACTGGCGACCTGACTATAAAGCCAAGCCACTCCATAAGACTTATATATTGCCTGGGTTGAGAAAGACAATCATTTATGCCTATAAACCATGTTGGCTATTCAGATTAGGGAAGCATGCATACTTCTTGATATATGAATTATGAATGCAATACTATTCTCAGTTCTAATAGGGGAGACCTTATCAGTATGACTTGGGTGATAATCATGCAGTGCAAAAACATTTTAAATCTGACCAAATAAAAAAATAAAAGAAAATAAAGTGCACTTTTTGAAATACATTGATTTTAGACAAAAAATTTAGTAGGAAATTATTTTAATTAAAACTTCAAAAAAATTTTTTTACCCCGCAAGCCTATACATAAATGGTGTCTCCGACAAATTAGAAGCAAAGAAGGGCAAATATAACAACACATGTAGAATAAAAAATAACCAAAAAGACTCAGACAAATTAGAAGCCAAGAAGGGCAAATATAACAACACATGTAGAATAAAAAAAACCAAAAATAAATAAATAATAATAATGTTGAGGTCTTCTGAGGTCAGCAACATATACAAAAAGAAAATAGGACCAGGCATTATTCCTCTATGATCCAAAAAATAAACAACAAACACTACAAGAAAAAAGTACTAAAATCGATAGAAAATCAATGGCTTTTTACACATCAGAAAAATTGTACTAATTACCGATGAAATTGTGATTATTTTTATCACAATTATTTGCGACGATATAAATACAACATATATCTCGCTTATCAATAGTACTTTATTTTCCAATTATAATTATTTATAACTGACGGATTAACTCACTGGTTATAAGCAAGTATTAATCGACGTCTATAGTTTTTCGGTTTTCTTTGAACCCACTAGCTGATAGGGTTTTAACCGAAGCATTTTATTATTGAGCAACAAGAATGCCTGTCGGTAATAATTTTAAGAACCTATAAAGTAAAAGCAACTAAAAAGCCATCAAAACTAATCCTATACTTTGCCGAAATCAGCTCCATCCCGGTCTTGCTCTAATCTCTCCTCCCGATCCTCATCCTCTCTACCCTAAGTTCCTCACCTTTTCCCAAAACCCTTACATGTCCCTCTCTATTTTGTCTAAAGCAATCACCTTCATCCTCGAAACCCTCACGTGTTGTCAGAATAGGAGCTAGCCGGGAGCGTAATGGCGAGATCACAACTTAGAGTGACTAGAAACTCCCGTTTTTATCCTCTATATGCTCCTCTGCTACCTGGAACAACCAAGGAAGTTAACATGTTTTCTTTAATTTCATTTTTATTTTTATTTGATTTGAAGAATTATTTCAGATTGTGGCCATCCAAAAATGCCTAAATTCTTGTAGTTAAATAATTTTAAATTATGGTATGTGGCAAGACCAAACTAAACTAGGTTTTGGCCACATAATACCATGCTCCAAGTATCTTATGACTCAAGCTCGTACCTTATTTATAGTACATACTCAATTATAGATTCTAAAATGTACAATATAATAGTCTAAAAGAGACTCGACCTATAAGAAAATTTAACTTAAGTATAAGGCATGCAACATATAATGAAGTATGCCTGTTGGGAGGACAGCTTAGTAGCTCCTACATAAGATGTGTTACTTTCACTTATAAATTATGTTCCTTCACTTTGGACATGACTAGTTGCAAGAAGATCGCCCCTAAGATACTAGTGTGCATGTGTCACAATTAGTAAACACACAATATAACAAACAATATGTAACAATTAGCACACAAGCTAAAGAATAATAGTAGTGCATATAAGTCTAATCCTAATTCCAAATAAGAAACTATAAAGATTTACCAATCCAACATCTAAGTGCAAGTCATGTAGGGTCCGTTTGGGGGAGCTTATTTGGTGCGGTGCGTTTTGAAAACACACCTGACAAATTTGGGTACAGCGTCTTGGCAGCTTATGCGTTTTCAAAATGCCAAAAACCAAATTTTCACACCACACCTGTCTAGGTGCGGTGGCAACTTTCTGGCAGCAGTCTAAGTTTTCTAAAAAAATAAAAATTTATAATAGCCGCCGCACCTAGCTTATCAGCAGATTATTTTTAATCAGCTTATTAGCAGATTATTTAATAAGCTACAGCTGCCCCAAACAGACCCTAAGTGCATTTCCATAGGATATTGATAGGGTCTCTATGACTGGAGCCATTCTTAGCAACTTAGTGAGCTAACACCTGTCACAACATTGATGAATCTTGGTCTAATCCTGTTCTTGAAAGAATACTTTAAGATTTTTTCATTGGATAATTTACATTACATGTTTTTTCAAGCAAGCAAGTGTATTTATTTATCATGTCACAACTTGGATTTACTTAGGTCCTACAATTAAGGGTAATGACTCAAAACCTAGAACTACAAGGAAAAAAATGAATGAGCTCATCTAGAAAGACAAGACACAAATACAAGTACATAAATCCATAATATGCTAGATCAAGTGCTTCAGTGGATATCCCTAAAGCACAAATACTAAATGTCAATGTTATTAAATTAGAGCAACATACAAGACACAAAAATATGGCTAAAGTGTAGAACCAAATGTAAAAATAATTAATATGTAATGCATAAGAATTTGCAAACATATTTAAAGAAAATAATGCATTATTGTTGCATTCAAGACATGTAAACAGACAAACTTGTAGATTTTAGATAAAAGGAGGCTAATGTTGTGCTGCCAAGAGGCAGTGCTATAGTGCACAACTGTTTTTATCCTTCACACATAAATGTCATGCAGGATGCTACTAACACTCAAAGACATTAATTTTGAAGCCTAACTTAATAGTAGGGCTTGAGCATCTCTCCTACTCGCGTTGCTAGGTGGGCTATAAGGAAGTTAAAATAAAATTGGGATTAGGTTTATATAATATTTAACATATCATCATGAATTTTTTATAGACTTGATCAATTGAGTTAGAGACTTGAGGATTCATACATCCACCAGTGTGTGAAACAAGCAATTTGAACCAAAAGTTTCTAAATTCCTAAGTTATAAGGGTTAAGTGATCCACATTAGAATCGCCTATTTTTTATGCACATTTTATACTTATTTTTAGGATATTATGCTTTAATGAAAGGTAGTTTAGGTGTTTTTGGTTACAGGAGCAACAAAAAAGAGATTATGAGCAAAAGGATGCAAAAAGACATCAAAAGGGTGCAAAATTTTCCATACCAAAAAGAATTGTCAAAACCAACCGAACTAGAGCCTATGCGCGACAGTTTTAGCACCTAGGCTCCACAATTGTTTTCTAGAAGATAAATTGAATGAGGTAAAATTTTGTATAGATGTCGTAAGCAACCCTTGGCCATTTTTGAAGCTCTCTAAATAGGGATTAATTCTAAATGTCTAAGGTGTGTGCTAGGGTGTGCTAGTGTGCGCTAGGGTGTGTTAGGGTGTGCTAGAGAGTGTTAAGAGTGTGGGTGACAATCTTGGTGGGTCCTTGTGATTTCAAAAGTTGTGTGAGTTTAGTAAGAGTTTATTTGAGTCAGAGAACTTCAAGGGAATACTTGAGGAAACCTTCTAATAAGTATTTGTACATTTGAATTTAAGTATTGTACTTTGGATTTGAGTTTTACAATTATGTTTTGTTTTGTTATCCACATGCATTCTGAGTAGTTTTCTTTCTNAAAAATTTTGTATAGATGTCTTAAGCAACCCTTGGCCATTTTTGAATCTCTATAAATAGGGATTAATTCTAAATGTCTAGTGTGTGTGCTAGGGTGTGCTAGTGTGTGCTAGGGTGTGTTAGGGTGTGCTAGAGAGTGTTAAGAGTGTGGGCGACAATCTTGGTGGGTCCTTGTGATTTCAAAAGTTGTGTGAGTTTAGTAAGAGTTTATTTGTGTCAGAGAACTTCAAAGGAATATTTGAGGAAACCTTTCAATAAGTATTTGTATATTTGAATTTAAGTATAGTACTTTGGATTTGAGTTTTACAATTATGTTTTGTTTTGTTATCCACATGCATTCTGAGTAGTTTTCTTTCTTTCTCCTTACAATATGAAATAATCAAGCAGTGCTTTTGTTTTTTTAGAATTTCTTTTTATTCAAAAATTTTGTGATGATATTTTTACCGATCATTCATTTACTTTACAAATTAGCCACTTGTATTGTTAAAATTTGTTAAAAAAACATATATAATTGTGAGGGTAATGATTTCTATAACTAGTGAGTATCACATTTTACTTTGGAAAGAGTCATGGTGATTGTCCGAGGGGGAGTGCAAATAAATATGGAGATATGATTTGATGGGTGTAGAATTGATATTTTTAGGGTAACATGAGAAATTATTTTATCAATTTTGTCTAGATTTTGGAACTAAGGGTCACTGGTAGGTCCTATAGAGAGGACGCTATGGGCAATTTAGGAGTGAGAGACTAAAATCTACCTAACACTACTTTACACGCCGACACCAACCTTAGATTGGCCAAATTTCATTAAACATCGAAAGAAGTAAACAATAGGTATGTTTCTATTTATTACAATAACACAATTAAACTTTTAAAAAATTAAGATCCTACACTGATTATGAATTATTTGCAAGGAGAAATCTCTCTCTCTATATATATCTTGAATTTTCGATTCATTGCATTTACTTTTATTTGCATCTGTAAGAATTAGTAAACATTTTCTCTTTGCTTAAACTATTTTTCTGCAGTCTTAAGCAAAGTTATTTTAAAAGTTAAATTCCTAAATTTCATTACTTTTCCTTATATTCCCCGTGGGATCAATACTGAGGTTTTTAAAGAAAACTCTATATTACTTGAAACGATAAGTATACTTGTGTAATCTCTCTAATGAGAAAGCTATTAATCTAAATTTTATAATATTATATTTATTCTCACTAGCCACTAAATATGATTTAAGTCAAGTTTTTGGCATATTTAGGAATAGAAATATCTGTATAATCACGGGTCGGGTCAAGTTTTTGGCGCCGTTGCCGGAGAGTAAAAAAAAATTAAAAGGAAATTTCATTATGGAGCTTTTTTCTTAGAAACTTTATTTGAACTGTAGAGTTACTAAAAATTAGTTGTAGAATTATTTCAAAATTTTTAAAATTACAAAAAGTTATAAAAAATTTTAAAAAATTACAAAAAAAAATATTTAAATATTTTATTTTCTGAATTTTACATTTTGCATGCAAAGTTCAGGATCTGAAGGTTTAGTGTCGTACGATTCTGAATTAGAACGGAGTATAAAACGAATTTGAAAGAAAAAAAAACTTCACAATTCTCAAGTAATGACAAACATATCACAAAATAAAATTGAGAATTTAACTATTGAAAAAGAACATCAAAATTTACAAAAACTTTTAAGGGTTATAGAAACCCTATAGTTGACGAAATTCACTTAAGTATTAAAAATCTTGCTGTAGTGGCTAACTCATATTAACCTAAACCTGTAATAATATAGATGATGCAAAATAATTAGTTTGCGGGAACACCATCTGAGGATCTAAATTTACATCTTGCAAGTTTTATAGAACTTTGTGCTACATTCATATATGATGGCATATCAAATCACGTTGTTAGACTTAGAATTTTTTCTTTTTCTTTAAGAGATAAAGCTATGATGTGGTTAAATTCATTAACACCTCGATCTACTAGAACTTAGAGACATTTGACACAAAAATTCTTGGATAAATACTTTCCTCCTTAAAAAACTACTAAACTTAGAAATGATATTACATCTTTTACTCAATATGAAGGAGAGTTAATTTATGAAGCTTGGNCTTATTTCAAAATTTTGAAAATTACAAAAAGTTATAAAAAATTTAAAAAATTTACAAAAAAAAATTTAAATATTTTATTTTCTGAATTTTACTTTTTGCATGCAAAGTTCAGGATCTGAAGGTTTAGTGCCGTAGGATTCTGAATTAGAACGGAGTATAAGACGAATTTGAAAGAAAAAAAAAACTTCACAATTCTCAAGTAATGACAAACATATCACAAAATAAAATTGAGAATTTAACTATTGAAAAAGAACATCAAAATTTACAAAGACTTTCAAGGGTTCTAGAAACCCTATAGTAAACGAAATTCACTTAAATATTAAAAATCTTGTTGTAGTGGCTAACTCATATTAACCTAAACCTGTAATAGTATAGATGATGCAAAATAATTAGTTTGCGAGAACACCATCTGAGGATCTAAATTTACATCTTGCAAGTTTTATAGAATTTTGTGCTACATTCAAATATGATGGCATATCAAATGATGTTGTTAGACTTAAAAATTTTCCTTTTCCCTTAAGAGATAAAGCTATGATGTGGTTAAATTCATTAACACCTCGATCTACTAGAACTTAGGGATATTTGACACAAAAATTCTTGGATAAATACTTTCCTCCTTAGAAAACTACTAAACTTAGAAATGATATTACATCTTTTACTCAATATGAAGGAGAGTTAATTTATGAAGCTTGGGAATGATCTAAGGAACTCCTTAGAAAGTGTCCACATCGTGCTTTACTTGACTGGTTAATTATTCAAATATTTTAGAATGGGTTAATAGAAACTCTTAAATTTATAATTGATGCTGCTGCTGGAGGATCTTTAATGTCAAAACCATTTGATGAAGCTTATGCATTAATTGAAGAAATGACTATTAATAATTTTCAATATCCCTAAAAAGGGCAATTCCTAAGAGAGTAGCCAGTATTCATGATAAAGATGTTGTAAGCATTTTGGCATCTCAAGTTGCTGCGATATCTAGGAAGTTAGATAATTTTGAAATGAACTTTTCTCAAACACCTTAAATGAGTAAGGGGAATTTATTAGGATAATTGAATGATTCTCAATCATTAGAAACTTTACATACAGTTATTAATAAAACCAATAACCCATATTCCAATTTTTATAACTCAGGTTAGAAAAACCACTCCAACTTTAACTGGAATAATAATTCTGGTGGTGGAAATTAACAATGGGGGAACAATCAAGCGAACTCAACGGGAAACTAGAACAACTAGAGAAGTTCTAACTATGGACCTTCTTATCCTCCTGGCTTCAACAACCAAAAATTTAAGGCAAAGAAGTAGTATATAGAATAATTAGTGTTATAAATGGGCAATCAATTGTAGAGTCAAAGTGCAACTATAAGAAACATTGAGAATCAACTGGGACAAATTGCTAAACCACTTAGAAATAGACCCCAGGGAATACTTCCTAGTAATGTTGAGATAAATTCAAAAGACAAAGGTAAAGAACAAGAGCAAACTAAAGCTATTCAACTTAGAAGTGGAAGGAAACTGATTGTTGGAGTTCAAAAAGTGATTTAAGTTGCGAGAAAAACTAAAGAAACTGAGAAACCTTAAGAAATTATTTCTAAGGATAAAGAATAACCTGTCTCTCCAACTAAAAAAGATTCAGAAAAACCACCATCTCCTTTTCTTCAAAGACTTAGACAACAAAAGCTTGAACAACAATTTTCAAAGTTTTTTGAGATATCTAAAAAGCTTACAATCAACATTTTATTTGCAGAAGCTTTGGAAAAATGCCGAGTAATACCAAATCTATGAAAGAAATATTAAACAAGAAAAGGAAGTTTGAATCTTTTGAAACTGTTGCACTTAGTGAAGAATGTAGTGCAATAATTCAAAAGAAGCTTCTTCAAATCTTAAAGACCTTGGTAGTTTTACTACACGTTGCCTGATTAGAGAAAAAAATTATGGAAAAGCCTTATGCAATTCAGGAGCTAGCTTTAATCTCATGCCTTTATCTATTTTTCAAAGGTTGGACTTAGGAGAGAGTTCTCCTACTACTATAATCCATTAGTTAGCTGATCGATCCATCACTTATCCTAAAATAGTTATAGAAGATTTACTAGTTAAGGTGGACAAATTTATCTTCCCCTTGGATTTCATAGTGCTACACATGAAAGAAGATAAAGAAATTCCTATTATTTTGGGGAGACCTATCCTTGTAATCAGATGTGCTATGATTGATGTGCAAAAAGGAGAGTTAACCACGAGAGTTAATGACTAGGAAATAACATTTAAAGTTCTAAATTCAATGAGGTATCTCGTTAAAGAAAAAGATAGTAAATGTTAGAGGATGGATATTATTGATTATATGATTGCTAAACATTACCAAGAAAGATGTGNGCTCCTTAGAAAGTGTCCACATCGTGCTTTACTTGACTGGTTAAATATTCAAATATTTTAGAATGGGTTAATAGAAACCCTTAAATCTGCAATTGATGCTGTTGCTGGAGGATCTTTAATGTCAAAACCATTTGATGAAGCTTATGCATTAATTGAAGAAATGACTTTTAATAATTTTCAATATCCCTAAAAAGGGTAATTCCTAAGAGAGTAGCCAGTATTCATGATAAAGATGTTGTAAGCATTTTGGCATCTCAAGTTGCTGTGATATCTAGGAAGTTAGATAATTTTGAAATGAACTTTTCTCAAACACCTTAAATGTGTAAGGGGAATTTATTAGGATAATTGAACGGTTCTCAATCATTAGAAACTTTACATACGGTTATTAATAAAATCAATAACCCATATTCTAATTTTTATAACTCAGGTTGGAAAAACCACTCCAACTTTAACTGGAATAATAATTCTGGTGGTGGAAATTAACAATGGGGGAACAATCAAGCGAACTCAACAGGAAACTAGAACAACTAGAGAAGTTCTAACTATGGACCTTCTTATCCTCCTGGCTTCAACAACCAAAAATTTAAGGAAAAGAAGTAGTATATAGAATAATTAGTGTTATAAATGGGCAATCAATTGTAGAGTCAAATTGCAACTATAAGAAACATTGAGAATCAACTGGGACAAATTGCTAAACCACTTAGAAATAGACCCCAGGGAATACTTCCTAGTAATGTTGAGATAAATTCAAAAGACAAAGGTAAAGAACAAGAGCAAATTAAAGCTATTCAACTTAGAAGTGGAAGGAAACTGATTGTTGGAGTTCAAAAAGAGATTTAAGTTGCGAGAAAAACTAAAGAAACTGAGAAACCTAAAGAAATTATTTTTAAGGATAAAGAATAACCTGTCTCTCCAACTAAAAAAGATTTAGAAAAACCACCACCTCCTTTTCTTCAAGGACTTAACAAAAGCTTGATCAACAATTTTTAAAGTTTTTTGAGATATCTAAAAAGCTTACAATCAACATTCTATTTGCAGAAGCTTTGGAAAAATGCTGAGTAATACCAAATCTATGAAAGAAATATTAAACAAGAAGAGGAAGTTTGAATCTTTTAAAACTGTTGCATTTAGTGAAAAATGTAGTGCAATAATTCAAAAGAAGCTTCTCCAAAATCTTAAAGACCTTGGTAGTTTTACTACGCGTTGCCTGATTAGAGAAAAAAATTATGGAAAAGCCTTATGCAATTTAGGAGCTAGCTTTAATCTCATGCCTTTATCTATTTTTCAAAGGTTGGACTTAGGAGAGAGTTCTCCTACTACTATAATCCATTAGTTAGCTGATCGATCCATCACTTATCCTAAAATAGTTATAGAAGATTTACTAGTTAAGGTGGACAAATTTATCCTCCCCTTGGATTTCATAGTGCTACACATGAAAGAAGATAAGGAAATTCCTATTATTTTGGGGAGACCTATCCTTGTAATCAGATGTGCTATGATTGATGTGCAAATAGGAGAGTTAACCACGAGAGTTAATGACTAGGAAATAACATTTAATGTTCTAAATTCAATGAGGTATCCCGTTAAAAAAAGATAGTAAATGTTAGAGGATGGATATTATTGATTATATGATTGCTAAACATTACCAAGAAAGATGTGAAGTCATTTTTGAGCCAAAAGATGAAGTTATACTAGATGAAGAAGAATTAGAAAGTGAAACTGAAAAGTGATTTATAATAAAAATCATTAACGATAAATGCTGAGGATAATAATTATGTTTAGGAAAATTTTAAGATTTTAGATACTACTAAAATAGTAAATCTCTGAACCCTTCAATTGAAAAACCTCTTGAACTTGAGATCAAAGTACTTCCTACACATTTAAAGTATGCATTTTTTGGAAGTTCATCAACTTTACCTGTGATAATATCCTCANTCCCTTCAATTGAAAAACCTCTTGAACTTGAGATGAAAGTACTTCCTACACATTTAAAGTATGCATTTTTTGGAAGTTCATCAACTTTACATGTGATAATATCCTCAGATTTAACAAAAGATCAGGAAGAAAAAATATTGGAGACATTAAGAAATTCTAAGAAAGTATTTGGATGGACAGTAGCCGATATTCTTTGGGGAGACTCTGTAAAACTTCTTCAAGAGCTTCCTAGAGACCTATTGAGCTTAACTAAACGTTCCTTAGCCACTCAAATTCATTGCTTGAGTTAATTTTGGAGCTTAATTTCAAGGCTGAAACAGGACATCCTCTAAACCTCCACAACATTCAAATTAATTGCGCCCACACCAACCTAACATCTAGAGAAGAAGATCTCTCATAAAAGCCCCATCAGCCGACCACCCTAAGGTGGACTTCGACAAAACCCCCAAATCGGCCTTGATCGAATTTGGGTCTAGGCATTTCACCACAATCAGAGGCTCTATCCCTAGGCTTCTGGCATCCACATAAAGCTTCTGCAAGCATCCAATCGAGGCTACCCATATTGGACCAAGGTATTCAAAGTTAACCCTAAACCGAGCTTCTTTTAATTATTCATGAATATAAAGNCATTTGGATGGACATTAGCTGATATTCTTTTGGGAGACTCTGTAAAACTTCTTCAAGAGCTTCCTGGAGACTTATTGAGTTTAACTAAACGTTCCTTAGCCACTCAAATTCATTGCTTGAGTTCAATTTTGGAGCTTAATTTCAAGGCCGAAATAGGACATCCTCCAAACCTCCACAAAATTCAAATTAATTGCACCCATACCATCCCAACATCAAGAGAAGAAGATCCCCCATAAAAGCCCAATCAGCCGACCACCCTAAGGTGGACTTCGACCAAACCCCCAAATCGTCCTTGATCAAATTTTGGTCTAGGCATTTCACCACAACCAAAGGCTCCATCCCTAGGCTTCTGCAAGCATCCAATCGAGGGTACCCATATTGGACCAAGGTATTCAAAGTTAACCCTAAACCGAGCTTCTTTTAATTATTCATGAATATAAATCAATTTAAGGGTTTATCAACTGTATGGGTGTGCTCTACTAGTCAATACGAGCATTTTAAAAAAAATATTTCACTCAATTTCGTTAAGAATCTTGTGCGATATTAGCGTTTTAAAATGGACGGTTTTCAGGTTCATTTCATTTAGGACGATGACCCATGACCGTCAGATCGAGCGTGTATTGATCGGGTGGCCCTGATTGCGTCGGACAAACCGCGGTCCGACATGAGTGGGAATGAGCTGGCTGGCAGCACCAATCACACAGCGACACGTCGCCTGTTCGACCCATATGAGGTTGACATGGATAAGTTGGAAAATAGGGGCATTTTCTTATTTATTTAATCCCCAAAACTTCAAAAATACATAACTTTTTGTAGAAAAATCACAAAAATAAAATAAAAATACCCTCTTGCTCAGTGAATAATGGAGAATAATGTGGAATAAATTTCAAGTCCATTTGATGCATAAAATATTTTTAATTAATTAAACACTAATTGNTCTCTAAGTTCTCTGACCTTAGGGAAATTTTTAAAAAATACAAAACCTAATTTTCAACATTTAAAATATTTTATTTTTACTAAATAGTACAGATATTAAAATAATTCTAATAAATCACAAAAAATACAAAAAATTATGAAATTTGATATTAAAACATTTAAATGACTTGATTTAGTATAGTTCTACCTCGAGTAAAAATTTCAAGGTATTTTAATTTTCCTTGGCCAAGTTAGGAATTTTCTTTGAAAAATCCTATTTTGCATTAAAATAATTATATAAATTAAATTAAATTTTGAANTGACTCTAAAATGTACAATATAATAGTATAAAAGAGACTCGACCTATAAGAAAATTTAACTTAAGTATAAGGCATGCAACATATAATGAAATATACATGTTGGGAGGAGAGCTTAGTAGCACCTACATAAGATGTGTTACTTTCACTTATAAATTATGTTCCTTCACTTTGGACATGACTAGTTGCAAGAAGATTGCCCCTAAGATACTAGTGTGCATGTGACACAATTAGTAAACACACAATATAACAAACAATATGTAACAATTAACACACAAGCTAAAGAATAATAGTAGTGCATATAAGTCTAATCCTAATTGCAAATAAGAAACTATAAAGATTTACCAATCCACCATCTAAGTGCAAGTCATGTAGGGTCCGTTTGGGGGAGCTTATTTGGTGCGGTGACGTTTTGAAAACACACCTGACAAATTTGTGTACAGCGTTTTGGCAGCTTATGCTTTTTCAAAATGCCAAAAACAAAATTTTCACATCACACCTGTCTAGGTGCGGTGACAACTTTCTGGCAGCAGTCTAAGTTTTCTAAAAGAATAAAAATTTATAATAGCCACCGCACCTAGCTTATCAGCAGATTATTTTTAATCAACTTATTAGCAGATTATTTAATAAGCTACAACTGCCCAAACAGACCCTAAGTGCATTTCCATAGGATATTGATAGGGTCTCTATGACTGGAGCCAGTCTTAGCAACTTAGTGAGCTAACACCTGTCACAAAATTAATGAATCTTGGTCTAATCCTGTTCTTGAAAGAATACTTTAAGATTTTTTCATTGGATAATTTACATTACATGTTTTTTCAAGCAAGCAAGTGTATTTATTTATCATGTCACAACTTGGATTTACTTAGGTCCTACAATTAAGGGTAATGACTCAAAACCTAGAACTACAAGGAAAAAAATGAATGAGCTCATCTAGAAAGACAAGACACAAATATAAGTACATAAATCCATAATATTCTAGATCAAGTGCTTCAGTGGATATCCCTAAAGCACAAATACTAAATGTCAATGTTATTAAATTAGAGCAACATACAAGACACAAAAATATGGCTAAAGTGTAGAACCAAATGTAAAAATAATTAATATGTAATGCATAAGAATTTGCAAACATATTTAAAGAAAATAATGCATTATTGTTGCATTCAAGACATGTAAACAGACAAACTTGTAGATTTTAGATAAAAGGAGGCTAATGTTGTGCTGCCAAGAGGCAGTGCTATAGTGCACAACTGTTTTTATCCTTCACACATAAATGTCATGCAGGATGCTACTAACACTCAAAGACATTAATTTTGAAGCCTAACTTAATAGTAGGGCTTGAGCATCTCTCCTACNTCGAGGGGGAGTGCAAATAAATATGAAAATATGATTTGATGAGTGTAGAATTGATATTTTTAGGGTAACATGAGAAATTCTTTTATCAATTTTGTCTAGAGTTTGGAACTAAGGGTCACTGATAGGTCCTATAGAGAGGACGTTGTGGGCAATTTAGAAGTGAGAGACTAAAATCTACCTAACACTACTATACACGCCGACACCAACCTTAGATTAGCCAAAGTTCATTAAACATCGAAAGAAGTAAACAATAGGTATGCTGCTATTTATTACAATAACACAATTAAACTTTTAAAAAATTAAAATCCTACACTGATTATGAATTATTTGCAAGGAGAAATCTTTCTCTATATATATATCTTGAATTTTCGATTCATTGCATTTACTTTTATTTGCATCTGTAAGAATTAGTAAACATTTTCTCTTTGCTTAAACTATTTTTCTGTAGTCTTAAGTAAAGTTATTTTAAAAGTTAAATTCATAAATTTCATTACTTTTCCTTATATTCCCCGTAGGATCAATACTGAGGTTTTTAAAGAAACTCTATATTACTTGGAACGATAAGTATACTTGCGTAATCCCTCTAATGAGAAAGCTATTAATCTAAATTTTATAATATTATATTTATTCTCACTAGCCACTAAATATGATTTAGGTCAAGTTTTTGGCATATTTAGGAATAGAAATATCTGTATGATCACGGGTCGGGTCAAGTTTTTGGCGCCGTTGCCGGAGAGTAAAAAAGAATTAAAAGGAAATTTCATTATGGAGCTTTTTTCTTAGAAACTTTATTTGAACTGTAGAGTTACTAAAAATTAGTTGTAGACTTATTTCAAAATTTTGAAAATTACAAAAAGTTATAAAAAATTTAAAAAATTTACAAAAAAAAATTTAAATATTTTATTTTCTGAATTTTACTTTTTGCATGCAAAGTTCAGGATCTGAAGGTTTAGTGCCGTAGGATTCTGAATTAGAACGGAGTATAAGAC
The DNA here is from genome assembly GCA_002079205.1 of Phalaenopsis hybrid cultivar. Taxonomy (NCBI): domain Eukaryota; kingdom Viridiplantae; phylum Streptophyta; class Magnoliopsida; order Asparagales; family Orchidaceae; genus Phalaenopsis; species Phalaenopsis hybrid cultivar. The sequence continues at coordinate 29,458 of JXCR01098931.1, forward strand.
GAATTTGAAAGAAAAAAAAAACTTCACAATTCTCAAGTAATGACAAACATATCACAAAATAAAATTGAGAATTTAACTATTGAAAAAGAACATCAAAATTTACAAAGACTTTCAAGGGTTCTAGAAACCCTATAGTAAACGAAATTCACTTAAATATTAAAAATCTTGTTGTAGTGGCTAACTCATATTAACCTAAACCTGTAATAGTATAGATGATGCAAAATAATTAGTTTGCGAGAACACCATCTGAGGATCTAAATTTACATCTTGCAAGTTTTATAGAATTTTGTGCTACATTCAAATATGATGGCATATCAAATGATGTTGTTAGACTTAAAAATTTTCCTTTTCCCTTAAGAGATAAAGCTATGATGTGGTTAAATTCATTAACACCTCGATCTACTAGAACTTAGGGATATTTGACACAAAAATTCTTGGATAAATACTTTCCTCCTTAGAAAACTACTAAACTTAGAAATGATATTACATCTTTTACTCAATATGAAGGAGAGTTAATTTATGAAGCTTGGGAATGATCTAAGGAGCTCCTTAGAAAGTGTCCACATCGTGCTTTACTTGACTGGTTAAATATTCAAATATTTTAGAATGGGTTAATAGAAACCCTTAAATCTGCAATTGATGCTGTTGCTGGAGGATCTTTAATGTCAAAACCATTTGATGAAGCTTATGCATTAATTGAAGAAATGACTTTTAATAATTTTCAATATCCCTAAAAAGGGTAATTCCTAAGAGAGTAGCCAGTATTCATGATAAAGATGTTGTAAGCATTTTGGCATCTCAAGTTGCTGTGATATCTAGGAAGTTAGATAATTTTGAAATGAACTTTTCTCAAACACCTTAAATGTGTAAGGGGAATTTATTAGGATAATTGAACGGTTCTCAATCATTAGAAACTTTACATACGGTTATTAATAAAATCAATAACCCATATTCTAATTTTTATAACTCAGGTTGGAAAAACCACTCCAACTTTAACTGGAATAATAATTCTGGTGGTGGAAATTAACAATGGGGGAACAATCAAGCGAACTCAACAGGAAACTAGAACAACTAGAGAAGTTCTAACTATGGACCTTCTTATCCTCCTGGCTTCAACAACCAAAAATTTAAGGAAAAGAAGTAGTATATAGAATAATTAGTGTTATAAATGGGCAATCAATTGTAGAGTCAAATTGCAACTATAAGAAACATTGAGAATCAACTGGGACAAATTGCTAAACCACTTAGAAATAGACCCTAGGGAATACTTCCTAGTAATGTTGAGATAAATTCAAAAGACAAAGGTAAAGAACAAGAGCAAACTAAAGCTATTCAACTTAGAAGTGGAAGGAAACTGATTGTTGGAGTTCAAAAAGTGATTTAAGTTGCGAGAAAAACTAAAGAAACTGAGAAACCTTAAGAAATTATTTCTAAGGATAAAGAATAACCTGTCTCTCCAACTAAAAAAGATTCAGAAAAACCACCATCTCCTTTTCTTCAAAGACTTAGACAACAAAAGCTTGAACAACAATTTTCAAAGTTTTTTGAGATATCTAAAAAGCTTACAATCAACATTTTATTTGCAGAAGCTTTGGAAAAATGCCGAGTAATACCAAATCTATGAAAGAAATATTAAACAAGAAAAGGAAGTTTGAATCTTTTGAAACTGTTGCACTTAGTGAAGAATGTAGTGCAATAATTCAAAAGAAGCTTCTTCAAATCTTAAAGACCTTGGTAGTTTTACTACACGTTGCCTGATTAGAGAAAAAAATTATGGAAAAGCCTTATGCAATTCAGGAGCTAGCTTTAATCTCATGCCTTTATCTATTTTTCAAAGGTTGGACTTAGGAGAGAGTTCTCCTACTACTATAATCCATTAGTTAGCTGATCGATCCATCACTTATCCTAAAATAGTTATAGAAGATTTACTAGTTAAGGTGGACAAATTTATCTTCCCCTTGGATTTCATAGTGCTACACATGAAAGAAGATAAAGAAATTCCTATTATTTTGGGGAGACCTATCCTTGTAATCAGATGTGCTATGATTGATGTGCAAAAAGGAGAGTTAACCACGAGAGTTAATGACTAGGAAATAACATTTAAAGTTCTAAATTCAATGAGGTATCTCGTTAAAGAAAAAGATAGTAAATGTTAGAGGATGGATATTATTGATTATATGATTGCTAAACATTACCAAGAAAGATGTGAAGTCATTTTTGAGCCAAAAGATGAAGTTATACTAGATGAAGAAGAATTAGAAAGTGAAACTGAAAAGTGATTTATAATAAAAATCATTAACGATAAATGCTGAGGATAATAATTATGTTTAGGAAAATTTTAAGATTTTAGATACTACTAAAATAGTAAATCTCTGATCCCTTCAATTGAAAAACCTCTTGAACTTGAGATGAAAGTACTTCCTACACATTTAAAGTATGCATTTTTTGGAAGTTCATCAACTTTACATGTGATAATATCCTCAGATTTAACAAAAGATCAGGAAGAAAAAATATTGGAGACATTAAGAAATTCTAAGAAAGCATTTGGATGGACATTAGCTGATATTCTTTTGGGAGACTCTGTAAAACTTCTTCAAGAGCTTCCTGGAGACTTATTGAGTTTAACTAAACGTTCCTTAGCCACTCAAATTCATTGCTTGAGTTCAATTTTGGAGCTTAATTTCAAGGCCGAAATAGGACATCCTCCAAACCTCCACAAAATTCAAATTAATTGCACCCATACCATCCCAACATCAAGAGAAGAAGATCCCCCATAAAAGCCCAATCAGCCGACCACCCTAAGGTGGACTTCGACCAAACCCCCAAATCGTCCTTGATCAAATTTTGGTCTAGGCATTTCACCACAACCAAAGGCTCCATCCCTAGGCTTCTGCAAGCATCCAATCGAGGGTACCCATATTGGACCAAGGTATTCAAAGTTAACCCTAAACCGAGCTTCTTTTAATTATTCATGAATATAAAGTCAATTTAAGGGTTTATCAACTGTATGGGTGTGCTCTACTAGTCAATACGAGCATTTTAAAAAAAACATTTCACTCAATTTCGTTAAGAATCTTGTGCGATATTAGCGTTTTAAAATGGACGGTTTTCAGGTCAATTTCATTTGGGACGGTGACTCGTGACCGTCAGATCGAGCGTGTATTGATCGGGTGGCCCTGATTGCGTCGGACAAACCGCGGTCCGACATTAGCGGGAATGAGCTGGGTGGCAGCACCAATCACACAGCGACATGTCGCCTGTTCGACCCGTATGAGGTTGACATGGATAAGTTGGAAAATAGGGGCATTTTCTTATTTATTTAATCCCCAAAACTTCAAAAATACAAAACTTTTTGTAGAAAAATTGCAAAAATAAAATAAAAATACCCTCTTGCTCAGTGAATAGTGGAGAATAATATGGAATAAATTTCAAGTCCATTTGATGCATAAAATATTTTTAATTAATTAAACACTAATTGGAATCATTTGATTCTCCATGCATATTGACACATCACCTTAACTTGAAATTTTTGTATGTTGTAGCCTCTGTTAAGGGAAACAAACTCTGATTTTTCCAAAGTTAGATGAGGTTTCTACATAGAGATCCATATTTTTCAAGTTTTTTCATATTATTTCCTTAAAATAATCATGGAAATTATCATATTGACTAAAAATTCTAAGAAAATTTTGGAAGGTCCATTATAACTAGAGAAGCTTTTGGAAATAATTTCATAGGTCAAGTCATTTAAACTGCCCTTAAATTTTACAAACACTAAATCACTAAGTTAATTATGTTTGGAAAATTTCAACATTTAAATGACTTGATTTTTTATCTCTACTGTGATTTACGATCCAGAAAACTCATCATAAAAATTTCAAAATATTTTGAGTTCATTTGCCAACTTAAATTGATTTTTAAAGATAAATACCNATAGCCTCTGTTAAGGGAAACAAATTCTGATTTTTCCAAAGGTAGATGAGGTTTCTACATAGAGATCCATATTTTTCAAGTTTTTTCTTATTATTTCCTTAAAATAACCATGGAAATTATCATATTGACTAAAGAATTTTAAGAAAATTTTGGAACGTCCATTATAACTAGAGAAGCTTTTGGAAATAATTTCATAGGTTAAGTCATTTAAAATGCCCTTAAATCTTACAAACACTAAATCACTAAGTTAATTATGTTTGGAAAATTTAAACATTTAAATGACTTGATTTTTTATCTCTACTGTGATTTATGATCCAGAAAACTCATCATAAAAATTTCAAAATATTTTGAGTTCATTTGACAACTTAAATTGGTTTTTAAAGATAAATACCACACTTGACATTTAAATGATTTTTTAAAAATCAAAATATTACTCAAAAAATTATGAAATTTAGTTTTTTGAGTTCTCTGTGATCAAGGATATTTTATAAAAATAAAATGATATTTAAAATAAAAACTTAATAATTGGCCTATTTTAAATATTTAAATAATTAAAAATTTATGAAAATCACAAAAATAATAAAACTCATGGAAATTTTCTAAATTGCTTCCTAATCACTTAGGAACAATTAGAATATTTTTCCTGATTCTCTAAATAATCATGGAAATGTTCTAAATTGTTTCCTAATCACTTAGGAACAATTAAAATATTTTTCCTGATTTTCTAAATAAAGATATTTATTTTCCCAATCACTTAGGAACAATTAGAATATTTTTCCTGATTTTCTAAATAAAGATATTTAATTTCAACAATAATTTTTAAAAGGCTAAAATGAGTTTTCACTAAAATAATTCCAATAAATCAATGAAAAATAAAAAAATAAATAAAATTTGTTTCTCTGAGTTCTCTAACCTTAGGGAGATTTTTAAAAAATACAAAACCTAATTTTCAACATTTAAAATATTTTATTTTTACTAAATAGTACATATATTANGGAAAAGTCAAAAAAATATAAAATTTACTCCTTTGAGTTCTTTGAACTTGGGGAGAATTTTTAAAAAAATACCAAACCTAGTTTTCACCATTTAAAAATAATTTATTTTTACTAAATAGCCCAGATATTAAAATAATTCTAATAAATCACAAAGAATTAAAAATATTATGAAATTTGATCCAAAGGCTTCTCTAGTCTAGGTCTACCTTCAGTTAAAATTTCAAGGGATTATAATTTTCCTTGGTCAAGTTAGGAATTTTCTTTGAAATTTTTTTATTTTTTGCATTAAAATAATTAAAAAAATTAAATTAAATTTTGAAAAATCACATTTTCTCCTCTGATGTCTTAATTGACCCACAAATGAGGTAGGATAAAAATTTCAAAGTCATTTAAATTGAATTTAACAAATTATGAAGTGTTAGAGCCTTAGGGGCAAATGTGTAATTTTAAAAATCTTGCCTTAATTAACATTTAGGCTTTAGTCAAGGAGGGGAATGGGTAACCTCTGATCTTAATAAATTTATTTGATGCTTGAAACACAAAGGGGTTAATTGGTAGAAACGAATTGCACTTTCTTAATTAAGATTAATAAATTTCTAAATTATTAAAATTTGGAAGTTTATTAAAATTAAATGATCCTGGACTTAGGGGTATGACTTTTGAAGTCAATAATTAATCAATTTAATACATCTATCTTGATTTTCAAAAAAAAATCCAAATCATGGATCATGACCACTTAAAGCTTAACCCTTTTCAAAAACTCATTAAGACTTTCACCTAGGTCTTAAGGGCTTAGTGGTGACTTATGCTAAATAAAAAATTGATTAAATAAGGATTAAAGAAATAAGCATAATTAAATCAAACATCCTTGAAACACCACTAAGCCCAATTAGGATTGAGAATTTGGCTATGTGTTCAAATTACACTAACTTGCCCCTTTAAGGGTCTTCACCCACATAATTCTTAAATTGAATGATGAGTGATAATTACCCTATTCTTAAGGATAATTAAGACATCAGAGTTCACTCAGTAATAAGGGTATTTATAGGATGAACCATTAAGNATAGTAATGCCAGAACAAGGGAACCGTAGGTCCTAACCGGTGCGCTCTAATCAACTTTATTATGCCCTCATAAAATTTAAAGAATTTCAACCATAGGGCCAACTGATTTGACATTATAACTCAAAATTGTCACGACAATGAACTTGGAGCTAGCATGGTGGGCAGCACGACCATCTTCAACAAAAAAATTTATCTTCCTCAGCTAAACCAATCTTCCTTCCTTAGACTTAAAACAGCAAAGCCATAGGACTTCGAGGTTGCTTGCTTATGGAATATAAATCCTCACCTTATCTTTAGGCCTTTGTATAGCCCAGATATATAATATAAGCCCTAACTCGTCTTAGGATTCTGAGGTTGTCGTTTGTCACGACCTGAATCCTCACATCTTCCAGGCTATTTGTGTGATCATTTCACATGAATGTAATCCCTAACTAATACAATTGACAAGATGAAACACCTAAATAATTCTCATCAAAGCTGAAACCAAACATTAGGATAGCTTGGGAAGTCACCAGGGTTCACCTCTGGATCCATGACATCCCCTAGTTCCTCTTTCTTTGGAATCCACAACAAAATGTTCCAAATTTGAATCAATCCCCTTTCAAACCTCTATGTCTGATTTCGTTAAAGAGTCCTACCCTTTAAAATTCCTTGAAGATAATATTTCTTGACTTTTATCGAGAGTCTTCTTAGGTGACCTTGGTCATTTAAGATGTAATTAACTATAGGGGCTTGCCCTTATAAGAAGCATGTCCGAACCCAACTTAATACAAACCCTATTTAATCCTTTATATTAAATAGGGGAACTTATCGGCAAATACAAAGGTTTCGTAGACCAGACGGACGACATAATTTTCTTAGTTTATTTGATCAAGCCTCATTCTCAATTCTTGTGTTTATCCTTCGGGATAGATACAAGATTTGAGGTATAGTGCTCTTTCATTTTAAACTATGAAAAATATGGGGTTAGTTTGATTTCGTACTTCAACGTCCTTCCGAAGCGGACGACGAGATTTCAATTCCGATGACCGACAGCTTCTTATGGGCAACTCCCAACAAACCAACCCGAAATAACACCGACACGCACTATAAAAAGTTCAAAATATTTTGAGTTCCTTTGATAACTTAAGTTGATTTTTAAAGATAAATACCACTTTTGAAACTTAAATGATTTTTAAAAATCAAAATAAAACTCAAAAAATTATGAAACTTAGTTTTTTGAGTTCTCTGTGATCAGGGATATTTTATAAAACTAATATTTAGAATAAAAACATGATTTTTAGCCTATTTTAAATATTTAAAAATTCATAAAAAAAATATTTAAAATAAAAACTTAATTTTTTGCCTATTTTAAGTATTTAAATAATTAAAAATTCATAAAAAGAGTAAAAACTTGATTTTCAGCCTATTTTAAATATTTAAAATAATTAAAAATTCATAAAAATCACAAAAATAATAAAACGCAAAAAAAACATGATTTTTAACCTATTTTAAATATTTAAAATAATTAAAAGTTCATTAAAACACATAATAATAAAATTCATGGAAATATTCTAAATTGCTTCCTAATAACTTATGAGCAATTAGAATATTTTTTCGTGATTTTCTAAATAAAGATATTGAATTTCAAAGCTTAAAAATAAATTTTAAAGGGCTAAAATGAGTTTTCACTAAAATAATTCTAATAAATCAAAGAAAAATAAAAAAAATATGAAATTTACTCCTCTGGGTTTCCTAACCTCAAAGAAATTTTTCAAAAATACAAAACTTAATTTTCATCATTTAAAATATTTTATTTTAATTAAATAACCTAGGAATTAAATTAATTCTGATAAATCACATAGAATTCAAACAATCATGAAATTAGGATTAAAGGTTTCTCTAGTCTAGCGTTACCTCCAGTAAAAATTTCAAGGGATTAGGACTTACTTTGGTCAAGTTAGGAATTTTCTTTGAGAAATCCTATTTTTGCATTTAAATAATTATATAAATTAAATTAAATTATGAAAAATCACATTTTCTCCTCTGATGTCTTAATTGACCCATGAAGAGTTAGGAAAAAAATTTCAAAGTCATTTAAATTGAATTTGACAATATATGAAGTGTTAAAGCCATAGGGACAAATGTGTAATTTTGGAAATTTAACCTTAATTAACATTTAGGCTTAAGTGAAGGAGGGAAATGGGCAACCTCTGATCTTAATCAATTTATTTGATGTTTGAAATACAAGAGGTTAATTGGTAGAAACCAATCTCACTTTCCTCATTAAAAAGATAAGTTAATAAAATTCTAAATCATTAAAAATTTGGAAGTTTATTAAAATAAAGTGAATCTAGGACTTAGGGGTATGACTTTTGAAGTCAATAATTAACTAATAAATTTCTAAATTATTAAAATTTGGAAGTTAATTAAAATAAAATGAACCCAAGACTTAGGGGTATGACTTTTGAAGTCAATAATTAATCAATTTAATACACTTATTTTGATGTTCAAATAAAATCCAAATCATGAATCATTGATCACCTAAAGCTTGATCTTTTCAAAGCTAATTAAGACACTCACTTAGGTTTTAAGGGCTTAGTAGTGACTTGGGCTAAATCAAGTTTCATTTAAATGAGGATTAGAAAGGTAAATCATTAAAAATTAAAACATCTTTCAAACACTACAAGACCAATTAGGGTTAAAATTTGGCTAAGTGTTCCAACAACACTAACTTGCCTCTTTAAGGGTCTGCACCTACATAATTTTTAAATTAAATGATAAATGATAATTACCCCTTTCTTAGGGATAATTAAGACATCAATGTTCACTGAGCATTAGAAGTATTTACAGGATGAACCATTAAGCAACATAATAGGTTTGAATGGACTCGAAGCTTTTCACTTGTTGGTGAGAGGGAGGCATGGACCTGCTTCCTCCTCTTAACTTGTTGGATACCTGAGAGGTCTATTAAACTTAATATACTTTGCTTAATGGAATCATCCTTAGTTAAACTTTTAAGGACTCACCAAAATACAACATAGAGTTAGGAAAACAACCATAACTCTACTTTTCCTGCTCTTCATAAATGCCCTCACATGCACTTTTAAGTTTCAGGTAGTGGAACGAGAAGACTCACCATGTATGTTTTTATAGTTTATAATATTGTCTCGCTTGTGCCCTTTCTCTTACATGCTTTATGCTTACGTTGTTTCTTTTTTTATTTGCATTTACATACATTCATGAAAACAACATAAAATTGCATGTTAACCAAAACCAAAACCAAAATTAAAAACAACCAAGATAAAATTCACCCATACAATATTCAAATTAAAAAACAACTCAAAATTTAATCACAAACATCACACAAAACTACAATTGCAACTAAATTAAGACGTCTCTATCTGATGATCGAGAATCCCTCAGAGGAGGTAACCTACGGTTGCTAACGAGGCTTCCCACAGTCTTGATGATCGGGAATCCCTCGGAGGAGGTAACCTACGGTTGCTAACGAGGCTTCCAATGGTTTAAATGAAATCAAAATTTAATCACAAACATCACATAAAACTACAACTTCAACTAAATTAAGATGTCTCTATCGGAATCCCTTAGAGGAGGTAACCTACAGTTGCTAACAAGGCTTCCCACGGTTTAAATTAAATTATGGAACTCAGGAAACCTACGGTTGCTAACGAGGCTTCCCACGGTTTAAATGAAATTATGGAGCTGATTAAGTTGGGTTTAGTAAGTTCATTTGGACTGAGTGAATCCCACAACTTCAACTAAATTAAGATGTCTCTATCGGATGATCGGGAATCCCTCGGAGGAGGTAGAGGCTTCTCACGATTTAAAAAAATTATGGAACTCATTAAGTTGGGTTTGATAAGTTCATTTGGACTAAGTGAATCATGAAATTATGAAACTCATTAAGTTTGGTTTATTAAGTTCGTGTAGACTAAGTAAATCCAATAGAAAATAGTGATGCCGAAACGAGGGAACCGTAGGATCCTAACCGGTGTTGCTCTAATCAACTTTAATATGACCTCATAAAATTTAAAGAACTTCAACCATAGGGCCACCTGATTTGACATTATAACTTGACACACTTGAAAACTCAAACTCATCGCGGCGAGGAGCTTGGAGCTAGCATGAACATCATAACTTGACACACTATGGCAAGGAGCTTGGAGCTAGCACGGTCATCTTCAACAGCAAAATTTGTCTTCCTTAGCTAAACCAATCTTCCTTCCTTAGACTTAAACATTAAAGCCATAGGGCTTCGAGGTTGCTTGCTTATGCAACGTAAATCCTCACCTTATCTTTACGACTTTGTATAACCGTGCTATAGAATATAGCCCTAACTCGTCTTAGGATTCAGTGGTTGTCGTCTGTCACGACCTAAATCCTCACATCTTCCAGGCTATTTGTGTAATCATTTCACACGAATGTAAGCCCTNTACATTTATAGTCTGATTATTCTGAATACAAAAATTCAAAATAGCTCTATATATTGTTACCTCGGTATGGTGATAGGTTGGTAACAAATTAGAGGAAATAAATAGTGCCACGTTTTAGATGTGGCATTTAACGTGGAAGCAAAAAAATTTACCCGTTCTCGCTGCTTTATCTTCCATGTCCCTTTCCCATTAATGAGAAAGTTAATGAAATCGTTCAGTGGGCCTTCCATTGTACTGAATGTTTCATAATTATAGATATAGGAGTCTGGGACTTCATAAAATGAGTTAATGCGGGCGACACTAAACTCAACAGAAAACCCTCTTACTAGAATGGTTCCGTCCTGAGAAGAGAACGCATTGCATATAATTCTTTCACAACATTCACAGCAGCCTTGTTGGTGGTATAACAAAAATTTTCCCACCTCCGTTCAGTAATAACTCATTCAACTTCTCCTCCCGGACTCTCAAAAACACGATCTTTGATAAAATTCTTCCCTTGAAATATTGAAGTAAATCTCGACTAAGCCTTCGCATAGATGAAGCTAGACTCGTCAAACTCAAGTCACCTCTTTTGTCACGGAGCCATTTCAATATAATCAAAATTATAAAAAAAAATTCCAAAATACACTTAAAATACTCAAATAATGGCATCTAAGAGTGACTCTAAGAGTTCAAAACTAAGTTCCATGAATTTCTTCCAAATATTTTCCTCCACATTCTCAAATTTTTTTTGGATCTCATCAATGTGGGAGAAATTCAAGGTGAAAATCAAATATTTTTTAGTTTGGAGTGAACCTCTTACCGAGGGATGATAAAATCCGATGTCTAAACGCTTTGAAATCGCCCCAAATCCAAGATCTCTCAAGCCCTAGGTTGAAATTTTTATTTTTTAGAGGAAGGGGATGATGAATAGTGGTGGTTAACTGGTCAAAATCGCGGTTAAAAGTGTTTTTTCGGTATCTCGCCATCGGCGGGGTCTTCAGCGCTGTCAGTGAGCTATATTGAATTAAATAGCCTAAGTCTCGGGAAAAATCCGTCGTCAGTGACGTTGATGGCACCGTCGGCGAGATTGTCAAAATTTGTTCAATTTCCAGATTTTTGCGATTTTGATAAATTTCAAGCCTTGTCGACATCTATTTAATCATTATAGATATAAATTTTTAAGTGATTAAAAGATGTACTAACACAAATAACATTCATAACACAAAACATAACAATTACATATAAAATCCAAGGGTTACAATACACGTTACACGACGCACATAAGTTTGGTATTTTCTCAACCTAAATACATCAATTCAGCATCGCAATCCAAACCACAACACTCTAAACGCTGAAAACAAAACATTTTATGCTCAATATCAACTATATTGAGATCTAAAAGCAAAATTCAAAAGTAAAGCAAACACATAGGTTCAAATCAAATCACACACATAGACATTTAGATAGTAAAGTAAATCTACTATTCCTCTGATTCAGTGCTTGTTTCTCCTCTGATATCGCCCATCAATTGAACATGAACAAAGAGGTTATAGAAGGGTCGTTATGGGAATTCTTCAGTAGAGTCCTCTTCTATCAATCCCTTCTTTCTCATAGATCGTATCAAACTTCCTTTGATATGTCCAGAGTGATCAAAATGCTCTTTCATCCTCTAGTCTAGATGATAAAAAAATCAGAGATATTGTTAATTGCATTCATAACATTTTTTACATCTTTCTCAAGTTTCTTGATTCTGCGCAGGATCACTAGTGTCTTGTCCAAAATTAGAGGCCGAATAGGTAGTGAATTCTGAGATGATTTATCTACAATAATAGTCATATCATTCTCATTTTCATTGGCTGGGAACTTCTCAGTTGGGTCTAAAGGCTTCCAAGGTAGAAGTGCCTTTTCCCAACTCTCATAAGATACTTGGAATTGACTACAGAGTAAAAAGATTGTTGAAGGGTGTCCAAGCCCATAAGTTGATCCATGAACAATCAGGCCCAAAAAAAACTTCATGATTATCGATCCAATATCAATCGGCAGTCCCATTTGAATACAGTAATTCAGAACAGCACTTTCTTTAGTAACTTTACCGACCTTCATCATCTGTAATATTTTTGCAGAAATGAAGAAGTGTCAATGTTTAGAAACGGGGTTTAGAAGTGTAGCAGAGAAAATAATATACCCGTTTTCTCTAATTTCCTAGTCTTCAGTCTTGTCCGTCAAATATTGGTAGATCTCATTCATTAGATTTCTTGTCGGGATGAAGTTGGAATAATGGCAGACAGGAACATTCTCGATCATATATAACTCATTAATCCGTGCAGGAGTAAAATTTATCCATCTGCCTCACACATAGACGACTCCCTGGTTGATTCCATGCAAAGTAGCTTAAAACTCCTTCACCACAAGAATGACTACGGCAGTAGTAGTGTAGCACAACAATTTTCATCGTTGTCGCACAATCATCTCTTCAATTATTGTCGAAGGATTGTTCAATCCTCGATTCACGAATCCTCTTTCTTGATTAATCTCCTCTTTGTCAGCACTTTGTTGAAGATTCGTTGTGCCTCGAAACTAACAAATTTTCTCCAGTTCAACACTCAAAATCTAGGATTTTCAGTTGAATTGGAAGCCATAGGGATAAATTTGGTGAATTTTTAAGTCATTTTTGGGTAATATTAATTTAAGATCCGAGTTTGGAAGTTTATAGGGAGTAAATCCTGCCTAAAACTTCCAAAACCCGCCATTTCAAACTCTAAAAATTGTCATCTCACCGTTCTCTCCGTCGCCGGCGACGATCCCGTCATCGGAGCCCAATGCAAAAATTTTGCAGTTTCGCTCTGGTCCGAATGCGTTCCAATTTTTCTCTATGGATCCATTTTTTTAAGATATTTCAAGGGTAAATAAGAGTAGTATAACTTAATACTACCACATACTAACGATAATTTCAAATAAAAACTACTATAATCGCGATAAAAGTAAGATAACTATGGGGTTGCCTCCCGCAAACTAACTATAATTTCAAATAAAACTACTATAATTGCAATAAAAATAAAGATAATTATGGGTTGCCTCCCCATAAAGCACTTGGTTTAATGTCGTCAGCCCGACCTATTCAAGTGTCATTCATGTTGACTGATCATTAAAACCTCTTTTAAATTTAATCTTTTACCCTCATAATATGGTTTTAATCTGTGTCCATTTACTTTAAATCTATTCTCAGTCTTTTGTTCTTCAATTTCAACAGCTTCATAAGTATAAACTCAAGTCACAGTAAAGGGTCCTAACCAACGAGATTTCAATTTCCCAAGGAATAACTTTAGCCTTGTATTGTAAAGCAAAACTTCTTGTCCTGGTTCAAATTTCTTCTGGTTAATCTTCTGATCATGCCATAACTTAAGTTTTTTCTTATAAATTTTTCCGTTATCATAAGATTCATTTCTTAATTCTTCCAATTTATTCATTTGTAATAATATCTTCTCACTAGCATCTTTCAAATTATAATTGAATTCTTTAATCGCCCAATATGCTTTATGCTCCAATTCTACTGGTAAGTGACAAGTCTTTCCAAAAATTAGCCTGTAAGGAGTCATTTCAATAGGAGTTTTATAAGCAGTCATGTAAGCCCATAATGCAGTATCCAGTCTAGTAGACCAATCTACTCTACTAGGGTTTATTGTCTTTTCCAGTATTTGTTTAATCTCTCTATTAGAAACTTCAGCTAACCCACTAGTTTGAGGGTGATAGAA